>CAJVPL010000613.1:0-22529 GCA_910591945.1 Ambispora gerdemannii | reverse complement strand
TTGGAATTTTAAGTACTTTTTGGTTAAATTTACCTTTTAGTTTAGTCTTGTTATTAGTCTAATCTTATTTTCGTCATCTTTTATCTTGTCAAGAAACATTATTCATCATCATAAATACAATTTAGTCATAATATTTAAAGTAAATTGCTGTGAATACAGTCACTATTGCCATTTTGAAATACTTTCATACGCAAAAGCTCAAAATGGTAACAATATGCTAATATAATATCAATCACTCAGACAACAATGATAACTGAGTCTTATTGAAAAGTACTCAAATATAATTGTAAGTATAATTATAATCATCTATATTTTAATCAACTAACTCAAATATTAATATAATAATTGATTAAAAATATAAAGAATACAGTAATATTTTATCTTAATAGATATATATTTTTCATTTAATAGAGTATTTTCAAATAAGAATGATTAGAACTTAGTCAAAGATTAATTAACAAGGAAGAAAGATATAATATATATTTAAAAACTTGAATATATTCATGTTTTATATTTTTAAATAGTCACTTTTCAATTTGTAAATATCTTGTTGCAAAGAAAATAAGTTTAACATCAGATTTCTTTATTTATTTTGCTTTCATAATATATTAGCATAATTATTTATTGATCTTTTTGATGTGAATTATTTTTAACAAATTAATATAAATAATAATTTTTGAAGTAGATTCATGCAAAATAAAGTAAGCTTTGAACTTTTAATAAATATATTTACTATATTATCAAGTAATTTTTATATTAATATTATCTCTATAATTATTTTATTTTGCTTTCCTATTTATATAAAAATAGTAAAAAAAATTTTTTTATAGTTACATTATCTTTATAGTCACCAAATTTTGCTTTTTTGAGAGTAATAAATATAAAGAAATTTAATTATATTATATTGTTATAAAACTGTTCATATACTAAGTAAATACAAAAGAAATATTTATTAGTAATAGTAATATTCTATTTTATTATTTAATAAAATAGAAGAAAATATATTACACATCAATCTTAAAGTAACTGAATCAAAATTAATAAATTGATAAACTAAAACAGATATTGATTTAATACTATTACAATTTGATTTTTAGAACTCTTCTTGATATTATTATAATTATAACTTATTTTTAATCAATCATCTATTTATTATTTATAATTATTTATTAATTTTGATTTAATTATTTTAGGATTAATATGTAATATATCTTTTTCTATTTTATTAAATAATAAAATAGGATATTACTACTATAGTCAAATCTCTCTATAGTTATCATTCTTGAAAAAATAAACTTTGATGACTATAAAAAGGATATGATTATATATGATTTTTTTTACTATATTTATATGTAAATAAAAAAGCAAAATAGAATAACTATAGAGGAATATAACTATAAATAAATATAATTATAGAGAAATTTAACTATATTAATAAATATTTTCTTTATATTTATTTAATATATGAATAATTCTATAGTAATACAGTACTAGCAATCTGATTAAATATTTAGTAGTATATAATAAATATTATTATTATAATAATATATTATTTAATTAAATTTTGTATATTAATAATAAGGATAATCAAGTAATTGCTTTAAAAATATTAAATATTAATAAAAATGATTAAATATTAATAAAATAACTATTTTATAAAGTATTTGAATTGCAAAAATATCTATATTATAATAATATCTACTAAAGTCTAATTTATAATAATAACTATAATTCATCTTTAATTTAAATATTAATACAGTCAAATCTCTTTATAGTCATTACCCTTGGGAAAGCAAAATTTGGTAATTATAGAGAGAATGTGATTATAGAGAGATTTTTTTACTATATTTATATGTAAATAAAAAAGCAAAATAAGATAATTATAGAGAAATATAATTATAAATGAGTGTGACTATAGAAAGATTTGACAGTATCAAGAGGTTTGACTGTATCTTCAAATAATTTATTTACTTAAAGTTAATATTAAATTTATATATAATCATATTGTTTATTTTGCAAAATTTCTTAATTTTTTATGTGTCAAAAAGAAAGTTTTTAATGAGTATTTTGAATTTTTGCTGATAAATATTTATTAGTATTTTTAAGAATATGATTTACAATTAAGAAAAACTTTTATATTTTATGTAATAATAGATTTAATAAATTATATTTATAAAAAAATTTATTAAATAGGAGAACTTTACTATATAAATGTATTAATATTTTTTAAACTATTAAATATGTTAATTATTCTATTTTATACAAGTTACAGTCAAATATCTCTATAATCACACCTGTTTATAGTTATATTTCTATATAGTTACTCTATTTTGCTTTTCTATTTATATATAAATATAGTAAAAAAATCTCTCTATAGTCATATTCTCTTTATAGTCACCAAATTTTATTTTTTTAAGGGTGATAACTATAGAAAAGTTTGATTATATATGATAAGTATACTATCTTTTAATTTTTTTTATTATATAAAATAAGCTAAAAATAACTCTTAAAAAAAATAAATCTATTAAAAAAATACATTGGAACTTTATTGACTATATTCAAATAAACTTTTATATATATTTTATATTTTTCAGATATTTTGATATTGATTATATAATTTGAAATACTATATCAACAAAGATTATTATTTATTTATTATAGAAATCATAAAAAAAATATTATATACAAAGATAAAAATTGAGATAGTAAAATCTTAGCTTGAATTAAAAACTAATTATTATTATTTATATTTACTATTACAAAAACACTTCAAATTGCTTTGAAACAAATGATAATTTTGAACAATATTATCCTGTTCTTATTTTTTATGTAAAAATAATATCAATAATTATATCAAATATAATTTAAATTATTTAAAAATATTATATTTGCTTGTATCCAAGCATATAATAGTGTTAAAATATTTTAATTTATTATTACAAATATAAAATATTTTTATGAGTATTAATTACTTAAAATAGTTTATAGTCATCCTGATTATTTTTAAATTGCTAAGTAATTTTTTTGTTTTAGTTAAAAAATAATTAATATATTAAAAATTCAACAAACTAATACAAGTATTGATTATCTGATTTCAAGTCAAGAAAAAGATATTAGCTTATTTTATATTATTAATATAAAAATTAGTATATATACTTGTTCAATTAATTTATTCAAAGCATTATGCAAATATCAGGATAAAAATGAATTCTGAAATTAATAATATAATTTAGAAATATAACTAAAACTAGTTTAAAAATATAATTAAAATTAGTTTAAAAATATAATCAAAATTAATTTAAGAATATAATCAAAACTAATATAAATTATAATTATATTTCTTTCAGATAATTTAGGAATTTATTTTTATATCAGAAAACTATAACTGTAAGTATTATATTGATTTATTAAATTTTTTTTATTATTAATATCTAGTAATTGTATCTATTTTATATATTATTTGTAATAAGTGAGTTATATTAATATTTTTTATTTAATATCTTTATTAAAAATTGCTAATATTTAATTATTTTTTTCAAGAACTTGTATTAAATGATCATTCATTTTATGTATTATTACTAGAATTCTAAAAAAAAAATCTGATTCAGTTCAAGCTTAAACTAGACTCAAATTTGATTAAAAATTTAATTCAAAAATTCAAATTCAATTAAAAATCTAGTTTGAGTTCAATTTGAACTTTGAATTTAATTTAATTCAAATCTAATTAAAAGTCCAGTTTGAGTTCAAGTAAATGTTCAATAAGCTTCTAACTAAAGTTATAGATCAGAATTAAAACTACAAATTGATATAAGATAATTAATATTAAAAATAAATATTCAAAAAAATATTTAGATTTAAAAATTATTATAATTTTAATTCACTTTAGTTACTTTATAATAAATATTTATTTTACTATAATAATAATAAATTACAGTTATAAGTAAAATTATAATCAAAAATAAGAGTTACAATTTAATTATTATTAATAATAATTATTCAAAGAGATATATAAAATTTATAATAAAATTTAATAATTATAAAAATAAAAATAACTTAATTATTATTAAGTAAACTTTTAATTTTTATTATAATTATTCCTCTATATAAGAATATACTATATAAGAATATCTCTCTATAGGAACACAATTTTGAGAACTAAATAATTAATATTAATAATAAAAATGATCTCTTTATAAAAACAAACTCTCTATAAGAATCAATTTTTATGATCTAATCATGTTCTTATAAAAAGAGATAATTATAAATAGTATAATTAATACTTATAATTAAAGTATTAAAGTTATAATTCTTACTTAAAGTTACAATTAGTATATAATATTATATATTAATCTCTAATTAAACTTGAATTAAATTCAAATTCATATAATGATTCAATTTGAGTTCAGTTTGAACTTTGAACTTTTCTTGAACTCAAATTAAAGTCTGATTTAAGTTCAGTTCAAATTTTAAATCAGACTTAAAGTTTAATTTAGTTTAGTTCATAGAAATATTAAAGATAATTAATAAAAATTAAGCAAATTACATATATAATATATTAATTTATTTCATATTTATATTTAAGAAATTTGGTTCAAAACAAAATTGTATTTATTATTATTTTTATTTTGTTAGTATTGCAAATTTCTCTAAATTATAATTAATTTTCAATTTGATTTCATATTAATAATATTACTAATAAGCATTTAATACTTATTTTATTGGTGATAATTTCAGTTTGAATCAAATCACAAAAGATATTTATTTGATTTAATAATAATATTATTATACAAAATTTAGTCAATTATTAAATATATTACAAATATATAATACTAATTTGTAATTTTTAGAAAATTTTATCTTTATAAAAAATCTATAAATTATTTTATAAAATTAAATAAGATAAAAATATATTTGACTTATTAATAAAAAATATTTCTCTTCATAAATTTAATCTATTTTTAATTAATAAAAAGTTATTTTTTTATTAATTAAAATTTTGTTTTTAAAATTAAATATTTCAACAAATAATTATTTAATTAAGCTGAAAATTTGTAAATAAACTAAATTTCTGAAGAGAAATATTTTTTATTAATAAGTCAAAATAAGTTTTTAATTTTACTAGGCTTTAAATCGATATATTTTATTTGGATTAATAAATATCTGTCAATGACCTAATATTAAATGACATCTTTGGGGATTTCTTTGCCAAATGTAGTCCCATATTTGCATTCGAAATGTATTAAATCCCGGAGATGAGGTGAAAATGGCAAGTACTGAACAAAATTACCGAATGATAATTGATACCGGCTCCACGATGACGATAATTCCATACTTTGTAAGACAACAATTGTATAATCCCAAAGATGGTTGGCAGAACTTTCTTTTTACCCTGATGGATATGGCGATACAGCGAAAATTACTCAATTAAATTGTAAATGATACAAACCTGCCACTCTTTTCTTGTTTGATCATCCATAGCTGAGAATTTGCGTATTAAAGCAGAACGTTCAACAATAGGTGCATATAAACACCCTGGATATTTTTTTTCCAGTTTTTCGTCGTCTTCCGGAGATATCTCATTTCCGTAACTATCTAATTTCCCATTTATGATTAAAATGTGCGATCCTTGCGATGCATCAAGAGTTCCGGACTCAAGTAGGCGACGATATTCAACTGTATTTCTTGCAAGTTCCTCCCCGGTTGGTTCCCATTCGGGATAAATAATATAGTCAAGGACTTCACGACGCTCACCAACTTTCATTGTGGAAGGCCAAACGAAATCTGGGCCAAAGACGTCTAAACGAAGGGTATATTAGTAAAAATGCAATCAAGCTTATTACATACCGTAAAATTTCTTCCACAAGTCTTTATTTTCTGTATATTCTTTGATTCCTAGTCGTTCTGCATACTTTTCGACGCCTTCGACAAGTTCATTATTTGTTACCAGTTTTGAAGTGAATTCCAGAACAATATCCGCTTCGAACTTAGTTTCTGAGGCTATGTTCTTTTGTTTCTCATCCTTGAGGTCAGATGAGTCCTTCAAACTTAGGTTTTCAGCAAGCTTTTTTTCGAGATCAGGCTCTTCAAACGTAAATACAAGAAATTAGAATATAATAAAGAGTATAAATAGCCATATATGAAAGTACCAGAAACGGTATTACTAATTTCAGGTTGGTTGGTCGACATTTCAACACCTATAACACCCGTGGGTGGCATGTTAACATTCCGAAATCAGTACACAATAAAAATTGCAAATTAGCATTGATTGCCACTGTAGGTCATGTGTATTAAGTCAATCCGGATAATTATAAGATTATTCGAGTTAATTTTACTATTTTTGCTTTAGTGTTTCCGACAAAACAAAAAAAATGAAAAATGTGAAAATGTGAAAAATACGAGATACAGATATCTAAATCTAACTTGGAGCTCTAATAAAAAATGTCGGAGAAGCAATTTTACATATAACTTTGTTCTCCACTCTAACAACGATAAAATCAATCTTTAATAATTGCCGACACACATATGATTCGCACATTCTTATTGGTTTACTATCATGTGACCAGGAACCGAGCACAGATTGTACTTTCGCGCATTAAACCGGATCTTCTGTTCAGCCTAACATGTTCAAGTCGAATTGCATTAAGTGGAATTTGCAAAGGATTGTGGCTCATTAATTTAAAAAATTAGTTTTCGTGTCATGAATGGGACGTGAATTCATTCTTTACATACATCGTTGTTGCAAGTAGACATTGAAGAAGAATTGCTCTCAACATGACTTCTTTACCTTCAGACCAGGATCGAGTCACAACACCTAAAAAGACCAATGTTCAGTTATCACAACTCTCGCCTTACAATAAATACACGCCAAGACGCGCAAAGATGGCCTTGATACGCGATAAGCAAATTTCGCGCTTGGCATCTCGCAGGGCAAAAGGCAAAAATAAAGAAACCACCGAGGAGGAAGAAGAAGAGGAGGATGAACACGCAAGTGACTCGGAACTCATAGTAGAAGAGAAAGTAAAAATCCCGTCGCCTATGAAGCGACAACTCGCGAAGAAAAAGTCTCCAAAGAAAATACTTCACGTTGTTCCCCATAATCAACATGGCGTATTAATGCCAAGAATTGGACCTAATGGTAGTCGATGTTACAAGAGTCCCAAACGTCATGTTATTACTCGAATTGATCCAAAGTACAGTATGACATCACAGCAATTAAGCGATTATTTACAATATCAAATTGCCGTACAAAGTATTAAGAAAAGGGAACAAAAAAATGCTAAACGCGGGAACTTGGTCACCAGTGAACGACAAATTGAGACGGTTCGTAAAAATTCAATTATACTAGATAGTTTATTCTATTCCGGATTATTAATAATATTTTTATTTTATTAATAACATTGTTACCTTATAGAACAGATATTCACCTTACCCACCTGTTGAAAAAACCATCAGTAAGAAGACCATTGACAAGAGACCCGAAAGTCAAGATGATTTCTGGACGAACGATATGGGTGGCTCTAGTCATGATATTGGTGGCCCTAGTAAGAAAACCATCACCACAACATCTGAAAATCAAGATGATTTCTGGATGAGTGATAGTGGGCCTAGTCCAGTCAGGGATCAATCGTTCTTTCAAAGGCTGACCGCTAGTAATGACAATGATGAAGAGAAGGTAACTAACTATGTAATTCCTTTATCTTTTTTTATTAATTATTCTAATTGATTAGGACTAATTCCGACAAAAAATCATAACTGATACATCATCCACAATATCATTATAACTTTATCTATTATAAAGTGAAATACAAGTAAAGGTTTAAGTGCAAGGATAAATGATATAGTAAAAGGTGCACAGAATTAAAAGGTAAGCAAAATTATTGTGGTTGGTTTGTGAGTAATTCACACTTAGGTGTTATAAATTTGTTCAGATAAATAAAAAATAATTATAAATATTATTAATCAAAAGAGAAGTTATTTTTAGTAGTCATTTGCGACTTTTTCTGAACTGGCTTGATCCACGCAAGGTTTCTATCTTTTCTTACTTATTGAGCAGCACCATCACTCATTCTTTTGATCTACAATAGGTATACTCATTAACAAATTTTCATAGTTATATCTTAGGAATAAATTAATAAAAATTGGATATCCATTTAGCGGCTAACTAAGATTGGCCCTTAATTAGTTAATTACTTTATTATGGATTTTTAAAATCCCAACAACTCCCGATTCGTGTGAAGTTTAATTGCAGATTAAATTAAGACGACACATGAAAAGAGAACGTGTATTTCCACATAATAATAAAAATATTAGCTAATTTAAATTAAAAGTGGTGAATCAATTACCGCGAATCCACTTGCCACGCCACCTTCATTTGTTTCTTTAGGTTTAGTTCTCAATAAGTGCCCGGCAGTTTCATTCACAATAGATTCGTTTTCGAAATCACTGTTACTTGTTCCTATAAACACGCCATAAATACCCAGTTCCGAGATCATGTCCCCTTCAATAAGTTCACCTTGTCTTAGCAGGAAATTATGAATCAAGGGTGACTGAATGATGTCCATCAATATGTAGGTAGAGCGCTCAGATAACGAAAGCCCAGAAATAAATTTAGGAATATCTGTGGAATAAATATTGTTCCCTTTAAATACAGCAGAGTTTTATTAATAAAAGCTTATTATGTATCTCTGTGCATGAAAATAATATATATACTCACCACCTCCCTCACGTTGCGGTTTCATAACATAGTCCTCGGGGTGTTTAAGAGCTAGATTTGCAGCCACTTCACCTTCGGAAGAAGCATCAAGAGGATAGTGTCCTGCAAAACAAGAACGCAAGTTTTGTACATCTGATTCATTGGATATGTACCTATTTTGAACCAATTAGCGCAAAGTAGGGGATCTCTGTTACTGATAAATGATTTCAACTAGAGCTTCGTTACCGTTCAAGAACGCCTGGATTCGTCAACATTTGTTGAATCTTCTTTGAACCCACGAGCTGATATGCCACAGTAGGACATTTTATAGATCTAGAGCGTTCAATTAATAATCTAATATCCCAATCCTATAAAGAAAATCAACTAAACTCAACGATTATAAAAATTTCTAATAAGAAAATTCGTTTTAGGCTTACCTTCTCAGTGAGATAATCTGCCGGACCGTAAGCTGAACGAAAATATGCGACCGAAATTTCCTTGTCATCACTGCCAATTAAAAAAAATGAATCATGCGGTACACTATAAAAAAAACCGAGCTTATATGTAAGCACAGCCCACATACATATGTAACGCTTTAGTTTCTGGATCTAATCTTCCTTCCTGTCCGATTTCTGTTAACGTTTTGCGAATCATTTGGACATTATAACTTTAGAAACAAAAACTCAGATTAGAATGGAATTAAGAATGGGATAAAGAATTAATAAAAAATATATACTTTTCAAGCAACTTGTATTCGATCCAACGTTGATCAAAGGCATTGCGTTCGTTTGGTTGAATAATTATTACTACTACAGCACTATAATAAAAAGTTAGATGAGGAAGTTTCTTGTACGATTTTTTAATGTAAAAATATTTGATCAATCAATCTCACTTTTGCGATCCATATAGTTCATGTGCTTTCGCAATACCTTTTACTAAACTATCCATAGCCTCATTTTGCGGTAATGATTCGTTTTTAATGATAGATGATGAATCAAAGTAATTGGTAGACTTCAGCAGATATCTAGAATCACGAAAAGATACAATGATCAATTTTCAAATATCTATCCCCTCGCTGCTTAATTTTATAAATTTTGAAGAAATCAAATACCTATGCATATCTGTGGCCAAAGTAGATAAAGATGAGAAAGAACTGGCTATAGTATTGTACTCTACTTGTAATATCTTTGGTTCATTAGCACCAGAAGGAAGATGTAAAAGATAATCGGATCTGCTTATAGACAGAGAAATTGGCTATAACTCTGTCAATAATTTTCACGTCCAGAATTCGATCTTTGGATTCTTTTTTGAATGAAGGATTACCTGCGATATTCCTTCCTTGTTCACGGTCAAATATATATTATAAAGCTTTTCGATAAAGTCGTCTCCCTTGGATAATCTATTTCTACAATTATTTCTATGGAATTCAATGTAAAAATCACAGAATTCAAAAAAAATTCTCACTCATTCATAATCTCTTTTATATATTCATTATCTTTGGTCAACCTATGAAAAAGAAGGTTAAATAAAGGTTGTAGCAATAAACCTTTCTCGAAGGCTTTTTTTGGAAACGGGGAAGGGAATAAAGCTAGTGGTGCATGTATCACAGAAGAATTATTTGCTAAAGCAAGATCTGCAGGTGGACGAATGACTACGCCATGGGAAAGAGCCCAGTCAATAGACAGTTCTTTTAAATGCTTTAGGTTTGCTTCGGAAACTTGTGGTGGATACGAAGAGAGCAAAGCGTTAAACATATCGTAATTTGATAGTATATCAAATTCTTACCATTGCAGAGTATTAATTTCTCACTACAAATGGTAATTAAATTAATTGAATTGAATTAACTTCTCTTTATAGTAATTTTTTGAGATGTCAGATTTAAATATTTTAATCTGTTCTGCCAACAATTATTGGTTAATCTAATCTACATACCGCTACAACAAAATATTGACCGACCAAAATGTCTAGAGCTTCACAGCCAGAATTGAAAAGGTGAGAAATAGCACGTTCTCTTATTGCCCCCGGCGAACGAATCCCGAAAAACGAGAATAGGAATACTAACTTACAATAATAATCTAATATAAAAAAATTATAGATACATGGAAAAACATTTGTCCATTCAATTAAACGGTGGACGAAAAGTCAATGGTATTCTACGTGGTTTTGACCCATTTATGAATCTAGTACTCGACGAAACAGTGGAAGAAATTTCACCCACCGAAAAACATAATATTGGGATGGTGGTTTGTGATTTGATTATTTAGGAAATTGGTGAATTGGGATATAATTAAGAAATTTACGTTACATTTTAATTTTTAAGGTAATTCGAGGAAATTCAGTGGTGATAATGGAAGCTCTTGAAAAGGTTTAAGACTCTCGTGACCAACCTTCTGAACGCGCTTAAGTCAGGTTGGTACTAGTCGCTAGTAGTATTGATATTTGTAGTAGCTTGATTCATAGAACTAGATATTAAACTATTCACCTTTTATATAATAACTCGCGTACTTTATGTGTTCTCTCGGAATCAATAATAGTAATATATTTATTTTATTATAAACAAGCCTTTTTGTTAATCTCACTTAAATAAATAACAATTTTACACGTAATAACAATCATAACAACAAATAAAATCGACTATAAATCCGGATATTTGAACTTGAAATAATCCTGATCGAAATGATGTACACGCACATACCCATCCTCGCCACCAGACGAGAAACTCTCGCCGCTTGGATGCACGGAAATAGTATTAATTGGCCCGAAATGACCTTTTACCCGACCAACTTCCTCCTCTAAAATCTTGTGCCAGAACCGACACTCGAATTTACCTTGGCGTGCACCTGTAGTTGTGACATGCATTGCATCTTGACCACCACCCAATATCACGAATTCTTGCACTGGAGTGATAGCGGCTGAGTTTAGTGGCGCGTCGGTAACATATTTTTTTAGCGGGCTTAATGTGTTTGATTCGAATATTTGTGCGGATTTGTCCTTCGAGGAGGTGATAAAATAGGTTCTGTCTTCGGACATTTGGAGGTCTGTGAGTTCGGCTGTGTGCGGTTGGATGGATTTTATTAAGTCTCCGGTCTATAATAGTACAATAAAATATACATTATATGGATCAGTGCATTGTTAATATATACAAGAATAAAGAACTAGTCACTGATTCACCTTCCAGTCATACTGAGAAATAGTCCCATTTTCATGTCCAGTGATAATATAATTATTCAGGTAACCCCAATCGGCAACCATTGCTTTTGACCCTTCCGGATGAATAATTGTAATTGGTTCATCTGATTCTATTTTCATTATCGTTATTATTAGTATTCAAATATATGTGAGCAGTGTTATTTCCTGGAATATTAATTACTCTACATACGTATAGCATTAATATCTTGATTAATCGACAAGATAACCACCGATCCTGGATACCCCATTCTCTGTTCAGTCACCACCAGTACCATCGAGTCATCTTCCGAGAACGCAACTCGTTTAACAGCAGTTTTGAATTCCCACGTATGTAAACATTTTCCCGTTCGTACTTCCCAGAGTTTGGCAGCATTATCTGCTGATCCTGTTAATGTTAGTGTACTTGAAGCTGAAATTTGTAAGATTGGCACATAGAAAATCAAAATTAGGCGAATTCAAATAAATTAAAAAAAAATGCGTTTTTACGTACAATTAACAGCCACCGACCAAATAGCACCAACATGTCCGTTATAAGTGCCAAGTCGTTCACCATTATGCGAGTACCATACATTCACCACATGATCTTTGGATACTGAAAACAAAAGATCCCCTTCGGCATTGTATTTGATTTGTGTGAGAGAACGCGTGTGTCCTTGTAGTAAAATTGGTCGCTAAATGACCCGAGATATTGGATTAAATCGCGTTAAATATGTATGAATTCGCTGTATATTTACTAAGACTTAAAAAAAAAAGTATTAAAAAACATACCATTTTTGATATTAGATCTTAATAACGATAACAGCTAAAAAAATTGGTTCGGTTTTTTTTCGTAGATCACAAATTTGAAAATCAATATCATGACTTATGTGATATCGACATAATGTCTACTACGAAGTTTGATATTGTTGAGCATTCACATCGACGCTTCAATCCACTAACAAATTCGTGGGTGCTTTGTTCTCCACATCGTACAAAAAGGCCTTGGCAAGGTCAGGTAGAAGCAGCAACACACGAGGTTTTACCAGAATTCGAACCTAATTGTTATTTATGTCCTGGTAATGTTCGCGCACAAGGTGGCGTAAATCCAAATTACGAAAATACATTTATTTTTAATAATGATTTTGCGGCGGTTCGTAAGGAGCAGCCTGAATTCTCTAATTCTTCTATTTCAGGTAACTTTTTTACTTATTTACCATTTGCTCAGAGGATTTCATTCACATAATTATTGGCTTTATAAAAGTTGATTTTACTTTTCAGAAAAGTTCTCTTCATTGTTACGACTGGAAAGTGTCCGGGGAGAATGCAAAGTGATTTGTTACTCACCAAAACATAACGTGACCATGGCGGAGATGTCTGAATCGTCAATTCTCGAAATAATCAAGCATTGGATTTTATCTTTCCTCTCGTTATCAATACATGATTATGTTTTCTATATACAAATTTTCGAGAACAAGGGTTCAATAATGGGATGCTCGAATCCTCATCCACACGGTCAGATGTGGTGCACTTCTGTGATTCCCGAAGAACCAAGTAAAGAAATCTCGTCAATGCGGTCATATTATGATTCTCATGGATCTTGTCTGTTATGTGATTATGTTTCGCTAGAGACACCGTTAAATAATATTACGAATACTATCACTAGTGCAGAATCGAATAACTCGAGAGTAATATGTGAAAATAACTCGTTTCTCTGTCTAATACCGTTCTGGGCAATCTGGCCTTTTGAAACCATTATTATTTCCAAACAGCATATAACCAAAATCACGGACCTGAATGAACAACAACAATCAGATTTCGCGAATATCATGAGGCGAATTACGTGTAGATACGATAATCTATTCGAGTGTTCGTTTCCATACTCGATGGGCATACATCAGGCGCCAGTCGATAACGCAGAACATGATTTCGATTCGCATTTACATGTGCATTTTTATCCACCGTTATTGCGGAGTCCGACTATCAAAAAGTTTATGGTTGGGTAAAGTATCATCAATCTTAGCAATTTTTCTCTTATTTTATTGTTACTCATTTGAATTGATAATATCAGATACGAGTTATTAGCCGAACCGCAACGGGATCTCACTCCTGAACAAGCTGCTACGAGATTACGTGCTTGTTCTGAAATACACTATAAATTATCACCAGACAGATAGCTTGTGAACTCTAAAAACACTACTAATACACATATAGTTAGTTGATTGATGATATCATCTGTATCACTTTCTATTAACAGTTTTTATTCATCATTTATTATGTGTGACAAGGGAGAAAAATATCATTTAATTATCAGTATCTCATTTTTTTTATCCTCGCAGATATTAATAATTAAAAAAAGAAGAGAAGAGATTATTCCCTTATTATCATTAAAAAAAAAAGAAAATATAAAAATAATTAAATGAGAAAAGTCATTATAGCGATAACAAAAAAATAATAACAATACTATTATTATTATTATTATATAATCCTAATAAATATAATAATATGATTACGATTATACGATAAAGTATTGTGGCGGTGGTGATGATGGTAGTGGTGGGTGTAGTAATAATGGTGGATGATAGATTTCCGATCAGTTACAGCAGCCAGCACCATTATTGCCACCAGAGTTTTTGTTATTCTTCGTTTCCAAATCAATTTTCCTACTTGGAGTGTTTTGTTGTTCTTGAGCATGAGTGTCAATGAGTCTTTTCTTGATATCTCTGCAGACATAATATATTTAGAATTTAATATAATTTTTGCATTTAATCTTAATATATAATAAAAAAAGACACGAACCTGGCCAAGGTGAAGAAAGCTTCTTCGACATTAATATTCGCTTTTGCACTCGTCTCCAAAAATTTAATGTTAAACTCATCAGCGAGTCTTTGACCTTGTTCTTTGTCGATCACCTGTTTTTAATAGTGCAATAAATGGTTGGTTAATCGACTAGCTTGAAAATAGATTTTTATAAGAGATTTTATATATACCTTTTTCTCGACCCAATCACATTTATTACCAATAAGAATCTTATTCACACCTTCGCTAGCATGTTGCTCTATATTCGAAAACCAATTCCTTATATCTTGAATGTATAACAACATAATTAGACAATGATTAAAAGAAATGCTGTTCAGAGAATAAGGATGAATGTAAACTTACTAGTGAATGATCGCTCGTCCGTGACATCATATACCAAAAGAATGCCCATTGCACCACGATAATAGGCTAATAATTTATTATTTTCAATTAATTAAATGAATTAATGTTCCCTTGATAAACGATCAAGTTCTCTTGTTGTTGTTGTTGTTGTTGCTGCTGCTTACCAGTCGTGATAGTACGGAAACGTTCTTGACCTGCCGTATCCCATATTTGAAGTTTGATACGTTTACCGTCTAATTCGATTGTCCTGATTTTAAAGTCGATGCCAATGGTAGTGATGAACGAGGGAGTGAAAGAATCATCGGAAAAGCGAAGTAAAAGACAACTTTTGCCAACACCTATTGCCAATGTTATTAATCTTCGTTATTGATAATTCATTATTCATTGTCAAGTATTCGTTATTCATTATTCGACGAATATCAAAAGAATTCAATGATACCGCGTTGCTTTGTCTATCAGTTCAACTTGGCGAATAAATTAAGAAAAACTATTTTTTTTGTTGTATTTAACTTATTTATTTACCTGAATCTCCAATCAACAAAAGTTTTATGAGGTAATCATAAGCGGCACTCTTGCTTGTAGTCATTGTGCTTTATGTTTGGTTTATGAATGAGAGGTAATGCTACGAAGATATTAAAAGAATTATAAATAACTTGAATTGCAAGATTTTTATTCGATCTTTAATGATAATAAAATGACTACTTACGCTTTGTCTAAGCTTAAATACTAATCGAAAAAAAAAATAGTATATTATTTGTTAATAAATACAAGAAGAGTACTGGGCAGCAACGGTATTTATCTTTTATTTCTGGAAAGAAGAAAGAGTGGCGGCAAGGGTTTGCATATCCGAATTGATGATCTCAATATAACGATAGTCATTGATTGCTATATTATGTATGCAACAAGAAATAAAGTAACACGACGCGATATAAAAATGGAAAATTGTTATTACTTGCATTCTTTTGATCATCAAATATGTCATCAAAAAAAAATAATACGTGGTAAAACGTTAATAGTCTTAGAAAATTCCCTTTTTTTTTTTTTTTGATAACTGATAATATCTTGTATCACACGATCATTATAATAAGGTTTTATCTTTAAACTCCTCATTTTCCTCTTCTTGCTACAAAAAAAGAAAGCAAAGCTATTATTATTATGTTATTACACACACAAAGTATTGCGAACTCTAAACACTAACCAATAATTGCATTTGTTTCACAAACCACAAGGGTAAATTTCGTGGGAGTGTTACCAAATCCATATCAAACAACTCGATAAATTGTTGATTTACATAACGTGCCTTGTTTCCTGCATAACTACGATACTTTAGAACGAAAGATTAAATTGTATAATAAAATAAATTCGATTCAAATCTCAATTCCAATTCCAATTCTAATTTACCTCGGCAACAATTGAACTAAAACTCCAATTCTGTAATTTACGTAGACATCCGATAAAAGTACCAGTTTCATGAATTCCAGAACTTTTAAAGAACAATGTTACAATTATGATTTTCATCAAATTATTATTAAATAATAAATTCAGAAGGGAATCTTACGTGCACATTACAAGGATAGGATGATTCCCAACATCCAACACCAATTCCAGTCCATCCTTTATTAACTCTTCACTCACAGGCCTCCATCCAATATTTGGTTTCCATGTTCTTAGGCCTAAATGAATCTTCAATGTTGATGGTTTTTACACTTGATCATCTTTTATTAAAATTTCATTTTCATGATTTCATCGCATTACCAAATTGATGTTATTTTCTTCTAAAAACGTTGTGGCAGCTCGCGTTGGAACTTCTGGTGATAATATGACTACAGTTTTTAGATCAAGAGATTTTACAAATGGAAAGTGTGATTGGTGAAGCATATCCGACCGATAGACTCCTTTCTCTACTATTCCAAACTGCTCTGGTGGTGTCAACATTTTTTGCTTATGAATTCAGAATGGATGATTAAACAAATTAAAATCATGTGATTGTTTGTTATCGTTATAATAAGACTTTAACGTTAATCATTGATCGACCATATATCCATGCTCCGAGTTGTCCTCAAAAGCTTGTGAAGGGCAAATTACTACAATGGAGGTTGATCAAGAAACTTCTATTCATCCTCCCATGTTGTTTTCTCTCGATAGTAAGTAATAACATCAATAGATTATTATTATTATTAACTTGTGACTTTCTTAAATCGCCCTAATAGCAAAGTTTTTCTTTATACTGCATAGTTCTGGCATTAACGAACGAAGCTAGAAATACATATGGTCTTCGACACCAGGATTATCAGCGTTATAGGTGAAATCGATAATATATATCTAGCTGGTCTAATTATTTGTTTTTTATTCAACTATCTAAAGAATATTTGACAAATACAAAGTATGAAAAAACAGATAATGTATCATTGATGATCTTCAACTCAACTGTACAACTTTAATCAATATATGAAACATTATTCAGAAAGTACTGCACACAAAAAGTACATCGTCTACGTCAGGCCTTACATTTTACTCATAATAAAAGCGGCAAGGCTTTTCAGAAAAAGGATGTGGATGATGATGTGCTAACTGATGTTAGGTAATAAATCCATAGTTGTCGATGTCCGTTCGAAAATATTGATGCTCGCTATTTATGATTATTTTGTAAATTACAGATATTTGCAGATTCTTTTATTTGATACGGAGCGTGCATGGAGTTATGCAATGGAATTGAAAACATTTTCGAGATCAAGTGGCGCGAATACACGAAAAAGACTACATTCAATTAAACGCTTTAGAAAAGCTGCAGAATATAGTGAAAGTTTGTCGAATTTATGTAGCGCAGAAAGAGGAAAAGTCGATACACGTACAACTTTAGATGCGCAGGTATTCTAAGTTTTTGTTTTTTAAATTCTCTTTACATCAGCGCTATCTTTAACGATAAATGCATTAAAAATTAATAGGCATATTCTGCACTGATGTCTGGTTATTTGCTCTTTGAAAAACAATCATGGCAAGCTGCTTTTGAAAAATTTGCTGCAGCGAGGTAAAATTAAACGCTCGGATTTTCAGTAAAAAATTTTACTCCAGGACTCGATTCATTAAAATGAATTGTTGGCAATTTCTTTATAGAACCATTTATAAAAAATTATCGAGTGCTGGAACATCTCACCAGGAGGCTTTGTGTCAATCGACAATTGATGACATTGATCCAAATATTCGATATTGTGCATTCAAATTACGTTTGGGAACGGATGGGACCAAAGATGTGGAGGAACTGGTGAAAATTAATCTTGGAAAAAACAAGGGTGCCGAGTTAGATTTGTTGGAAGCACAAGTGGAGGTATATATTGTATATTCATATATAAATATTTTGTAAACGAATTTCCATTCTCAGTTATTTACAGATGAATTTCAATTTTTTTTAAATAGTCAGTGCTTTCTCAAAAACGACCCGAAAAAGAAGCTCTTCTTACATCAATTACATGGAAAAACCGTATAGTGCCATTGAGGAATGCAGATTTGGCTCTCTGTATTTTGCGGGCACAAGAAGCCACGCTTAAACTAGAAAAATCCGATAGTGCTGGAGCCGAAGAATCAGCGAAAATGGAATTGTTTGATAAAGTACTAGAGGCATACGGAGATGCTGAACGTGTCGCTAAAACTGCAATAAAGGAGGATGCGGTGATTTGAACTTTTGAAGTTTATACTTTCTTAATGTAAATTGAAGATTATCCACACGATTCTGATCTTTCCTTTTGCTTATCTTTAGGCTGCGACTGCCAAAGTCAAATCTTCAAAATCCGAACAAAATACGGCAAATTTGAATTTTATCTACACTTTTGTCGCATACAACTACTTATCTCGTAGAATTCAACGTAATTTGATGCTAGTGGACTCGCTAAAACGAAGTTTTGAACAGCATGAAGAACAAGATACTGGAAAGTTTATTAGTGGAAAACATCAGGAGATTGTTAAATTATATGATAATGTATTGCAGGTATGAGATATTGTTATTTGATTTGTAATTTGATTTAATATAAAATATTTCCCCATTAATTATTTGATCAGAGTATTGTCGAAATTAGTGAGCTTCCCGCGGTACAAGACAATCTTGCTTTGTCTCAAGAAATTGAAGCAAAAACTTGGTATCATAAAGCAAGCAGGTAATTCACCCTTTACCATTCTCATCCCCTTTTTCCATTTTTCACTCAAAGTATTATTTATTATAAAAATCATAGGGCATTTTATGTTGGTAATGCTTATGCTATCACTAATCAGTACGTTGAAGCCATAGCATTATATGAACGTGCTAGAGAATATAACGCACAAGCAAAATCGCTGTTGGCACAAAATTCACCCGACGCTGAAGACGTGTTGATAATTACGCAAGATGATGTGACTCAATTAGAGAATTTATTGAGGGGCCATAAATGTAAAGTGCATGCTGAATGGCATTTAGCTCATGGTGGAGTAAATAACGAGGATGACGAAACGGTAGGTGTTATTCAAAAGCTCAGTGACTTGGGCGTCGATGATAAAATGGAAATCGAAGTATGTTTTATTTATCTTTATGAAATTCTTGGTTATATTATTTGCAATTTTATTCAATAATTACTTAATAATTATTCAGCCTCCGTTAATAAAACGACTCTACGAATACCCCACAAACATTTCGATGAATAATCCGCATTTAATTGATTTTCCACCTGAATTTACTCCAATTCCAGCGAAACCTTTATTCTTTGATATCGCTTCCAATTATATCGACTATCCATCTACATTGCCAGAACGTGCTGGCCGGAAAACTCAATCCGGCCAAAGCCGAATAGGAGGATTCTTGAGCAGCTTTTGGAGAAGATAAAAATGATTTCTATTCAATACGTATTGATAATATTTGTGTTTTTATTTACTTTGACATGATAAAATAATTAGATTAATTGAATAATGTTTTTTGTATATTCTTCGTATTATTTTTAATAAAAAAAATAATTATATTTTTGTTTTTTTTATTGAATAAATATCCATATTTATAAATAATGTTAAAAAAATATCATTGGTTAATTATAATTCTTAAAAACCTGTTTTTATTTTTCATTTTCTATTTTATAGTTTCGGCTATATATCCATATTTGTAAAAAAAAACTTGTTTTTTTACATTAGTCATAAACAAAATATGAAAAAAAATAAAAATATTTAATAATCATATTATAAATCAATATTTATTATTAACCAATTGATCTTGTATAAAATTCCATATATTTTGTAAATCGTAATGCAAAAATTCACCAAATTTAATTGATTATATATTAATAAGTTAATATTATAAAATGTATAGTAGCTTACAAAAGTAATGTACCACTTTCAAATTTACTAATAAAATATTTGTAATTAGAAAACTTTCTCAGATTAAATATAAAAAATATGTTAAAATATAAATTTTTATTTGTATTTTTATATAAAAATAAAAAATTTTAATTAGTAAAATTTAAAGTTTTTATATAAAGAGAAAAACTCATATTTTATTATGTTTTATTAGTAAATTTTGAAAGTGATATATTATTTTTGTAAGCTACTATATATAATTTTTACTCATTCTATAATTTCTTTTTTTTAAATTTTCAAATAATCTTGATTTCTTATTGGTTATTAAACATATAAATAAAACTTGAATTAATGAAAGAATTAAATAAAAAAATAAATGAATAAGTAAAGAATTATAAAAATTTTTTTAAATCAAGAAAATAAAATAAAAAATTTAAATGAAAATAATAAAAAATTAACTGAAGAAATAAAACAACTAGAAAATAAAATAAATAAATTATTTATACAAAATAAAAAATTAAAAATTATAATATATAAATTTAAAGAAAATAATAAAAATTTAACTTTAGAAGAAGAGAATTTAATATATAAAATACATGAAATTGAACAAGAAAAAATAATAAATAAACTTGAACAAGAAATTAAAAATTTGAAAAAAGAAAAATAATATTTAATAGAAAAAAATAATAAATATTTAATAAATAAACAAATTTAATATAAATTAAAAATTTTAGCAATTTCAAAAATAAATTTAATAAAAAACAAGAAAATAATAAATTAAAAAAATAATTGAAAAACAACAAAAAATAAATAAATTAAAACAAAAAAAATATAAAAAGATTTGATAGATTGAAAAATTAATTATAAGAAAAATTAAACAAAAAATAAATAATAAAAATAAATAAAATATTTAATAATTTAGAAAATATAATTGATGACAATATTATAATAGATAATATATATATTTAAATAGTATTATTTTATTATAATATAATAATTTAATATAAAAATTAAATAAATTAAATATATTATTATTAATTTTATTAACTTAATAATTATATATTATTAATGTTTTAAATACAAATTTTAAATATTTTTTTATTTATATCTATTTTATAATTATTAAATTGTTTTATAAATATATTTCTAATTAAATTTAAATTTTCTTTTGATATTTTAGAAGAATTTAATAAAGATTTTTTATATTCTATTATTATAACTTTTGTATTTATTTTTTTCAATATTAAATATTTTTTTAGAAATTTTTAATATTAATTAAGAATTCTAAAATTAAAATTTCTTTTTAATATTATTATAATTATTAAATAATTTCTTTTAGATATTTTATAATTAAAATTAAATAATAATTAATTTAATTATTTAAAAAATATTAATTAATTTAATAAAAGATATTAATTTATTATTTAATTTAAATATTGATTAATCTTTTAAAAAAAGATAATTACTTTAATAAAAAAATAAATTCTAGTATTTTAATCTTTTAATAACTACAATATATATTGCTTTTATACAAATTTAAAATATAGTTTTTTAGCTATACAAATTCATGTTTGCTATATCACTTAAATTCTATTGGTTCAATATTCACTTATTCATCCACTTATTCACTCATTCGTTTACTTATTTGTTTATTTACTCACTTGTTCATTTGCTTATTCCATGTGATTAGATTCTTTTAATAAGATATAATTCAATAATATTAAGTATAAATGATTCAGTATAATATTTAATTAAAGTTCATTATATAATAATATCAATTAGTTTTAGAATATTATTATGAGTGAATTTCTAGATAAGTAACTTTGTGCTATATATATTTAATCAATATCTATATTTAATCACTTTGAAATTATTATATAATACATCTGCTTTTATCTATTAGATAGACTTTCACTATTACTAATAAATGATATGTTTATTTAATGTAAGATAGTTCTAAAGTAATATAATACTAATATTTTTTAGCAATTTAATTGATATTAAATAGTACAAAATATAAGATATAATAATTATAAAGTAATCAATTAATATACAAATTTCATTAATAATAAACAAGAAATAATTTATTAACTAGCTAGATTTTTGTAATAATTAATTGATAATACTGTTGTATAATGACCTTTCGTCATAATATTTTATTGGATTATAAATATCTCATATCTTATTGGATAAAGATTATATC
>CAJVPL010000612.1:0-22533 GCA_910591945.1 Ambispora gerdemannii | reverse complement strand
TTCTCAAAATTATCCAATAAGATTAAATGATAATTTTGACTAATAATTAATGTGAAATTCCATTATACAACAATATTTTACTTGTAAATATATTATTATTTTTATAAATTATTTTCAAATCTTGAAATTACAAGTAGTAAATACTTCTTTACTCTAAATAAGTTATTAATATTATTACTTTTGTTTATTTTAGTTTTATTATTTTTAGATTATGTCAATAAGTTCTGCTTGATTATTTTTAGTTATTTTAGTTTATTAATAATTTTTAATAAGTTCAATTATTATTTTATTTCATTAGGTATCATTAATAAGTTCTGTTACTTACTTTATAGTTATTTGTTAATTTTTTTAATTTTTTTTATACTGTCACTGATTCAATATATTATTATTAATTCAATATAAAAATACATAAATAGAAAATATAGTTATAATAAAAATTAGTTATAATAATATTTGAATTATATATTTAGTTTGATAACTTTTTACTTCTTTTTATTTCTTTTTATTTTTTTCTTTTTTTTTCTCATATTACTTATCTTCTATATTTATTTTATTTTTATCTTTATTTAAATATATTAATCATAAAATTTTCTTGATAAATTTATTATTTTCTATATTAATTTAGCTTTTATTTTTTATTTTTGCTATTGATACTTTAACATAAAACAAGATTATTAATTATAATATAGTTAAATTTTGTATAATTTAGAAGAGAACCAATAATTTTGTAATATTAGTATAAATCTACTATATCACATACTGTATTGTAACTGCATTATATTATATATTACTATATTATACTGTATTATTATAATATGAAAATATATATAAATACAAGTGCTGATAATTAATAAAATCAAGTTTTCTAATTTTTGTTTAAAAGTTTTTAAGTTTTAGTTTTAAGTTTCTTTTGGTTTAATATCGAATTTGACATGTTAAATTGATTTTATTTTGAAATTAGAAGTAGTTTTTGGTTAAGTTTTCTTTAATTTAGTCTTGTTATTAGTTTAGTTTTATTATTATTATCTTTTATCTTGTTAAGAAATATTATTTTATTATCATAAATATTATTTAATTATAAAACTCAAAGTAAATTACTATAAATACAATTATTATTATCATTTTGAAATATTTTTATATGCAAAAGCTCAAAATAATAATAATCTTTTTGGTGCTCTCTTTGTGAAGGTGAATTTGAAAAAGAAAATCTGAATTCTGCACAATCTGAAAGTATAAAAGTAGAATGATAATTCTAATTACTCTTAACTATACTCAAAATTAACCAAACCATATCAAGTAAAGATTTATAACAAATAAAAATATACATAACAATACTTTTTGAGTATTATAATTTCAACACCAATACTTCTCAAACTCTTATTTAACTTACTGTCTGGATGTCTGACTAGTCATTTTTAATTTATATAAACTAAAAATGATTTAGATTAAACTATAATAATCTCAGATTGTATTTGCGTCATCATTTAAGTAATATGTATTTTGTATTTATCTCATCAAAGATGAGATGTTTATAGTCTGCTCATCAAGTAACGTACAATTTGCATTTGCATTATCATTTGAGAATTATCAGAATATACAGATGACTTAACTAAAGATGGCACAGCAACTGTTGCAACGTGATGACAAATAAAGCATCACCTAGTTGCAACTAGTTACAGCTTATAAAATTTTGGAGTTGCAACGTGTTGCAACAGGTGACAAATAAGCGTCACATACTTGCTGCACTATCTCTAGACTTAACATACAATTTCTATTTTTCATGTCACTCAAATGATAATCATGATAATTTTTTGTCATCATCCTATATGTGATATATTGTATGCTGATTTAGTGAGCATGACTGATTTCTATCATTAGATCACATAAGCAAAAAAAATATATCTGATAATATATCTAGTTATGTATCATTATTTATTAGTTTAATATGAGGGCTATTGCTATAGTTACTTTAAATAAAGGTTTTTTTCACTATTAGTAAAAGAGTCATATGAGTTGGGAGAGAGGAATAGATTAATAAAATTGATCAGTGCAAAAATAAGTATCTAAGCCTATGTCAATTTCAACAGAAATTGTTAAACAATTCTATCAAAAATGAAAAGAGGAATTGGAAGAATGTGTTCAGAGAGGTAATTGACAAAAAGGGGTTGCTAACTAAAGAAAAGGATATTGATGTTTCTATACTTGTAATCATACATTCTAGTGCTTTCAATACCAAAAGAAATGAATAACTAAAAGAATTATCACTTATTTAGAGTTGCAATACGTAACTATACAAATCAATATCACTTATTTAAAGTTGCGACACACAACTATACCAAAAATAATACTATAACAAATCAATATACTTATCCAAAAATACTTAACTGTCTTTTCCAAATTCAAAGGCAAAAGTAATAATCAGAAATTCAATTCTACACAAATCAATATTCGATTTCTTGATCTTGTTCAAGATTTATGAAAAGTAACTTGAATTACAAGATTTGAAGTTCAATCAACAAATTATTTTTGCCAGGCAACTTGTTTTGATGGAAGAAGATACAAGGATAAATATTAATTTTATAACAATAAGGCAGTCATTAACTTATTGTAACAAGATTAAAATTTATTAATTTGTTTAAGCATTGAAACATGAGATTGATACATAGGAGAGCACTTCTATTTATACAAAGTTTGTCAATACATTTTAATTCCATCTACGTTATAAAATTATAAAAAGATATATATAAAAAGGTAAAAAAGATAAATAGAAAAAGGTAAAAAAGGTAGAAAGTAAGAGTAGTAAAGGTAGAAAGAATAGATATCAAAGGTAGAAAAGATAGAAAAAATAAATATCAAAGATAGAAAAGATAGAAAAGGTAAATAAAATAAGGTAGAAAAGATAAATATCGAAGGTATAAAAGGTAGAAAAGATAGATAAAAAAGATAAAAAAGATAGAAAAGGTAAAAAATAAAGGTAGAATGAATAGAAAAGATAGATAAATAAGGTAGAAAAGGTAAAAAATGTAGAAAATAAAGGTAGAAAGAGTAGAAAAGATAGATAAATAATTATTATATGATTATTAAATGATGATATATATATACTATTTTTATTGATTTGTTATTTTTATTACTATTTTTAAAGATTTTCATATTTTCTATTATTTTTAAAAAATTCATTAATTACAGAATTATTGAAAATAATTGTAACAGTGCATACCACAGATACTGGCTTTGATTTATGATATTTGAGCAAACAAATTATTCGCATTAATTCAAGCCAAACTATCTTAATCAATTTTCATATTGTCTTTGAGATTTTATCTGACACCATCTGTTAACTGATGTTCTGATTCTCTTTGATAAAACAAGAAATTGAGATGAAGGGTGAAATGATTGATACTGGATATATGGAAGACATCAGAGTACTATTATACAATAACTAGACTCAGTCCTATGATATCCAATCAAATGAATAAATAGTTCAAGCAATGTTCTTAAAGTTAGTCAAGATCACTGAAATATGAGTTATTTCAACAAAAAAGGAGTTGAAAGAATCGAGTTGAGAAAGCACTGGCTTCAGATTCACAGACTATAATGAAATAAAAGTATATTTCCTAGATAAAGACCAAAACAAGAAAATGATTAAACAAAGAAAACTAACTCCACAACAAATCAATCAACTTAATAAACTATTAGATATATATTGAGGGATTTTTGTTGTTGACATGACTAAGTTAGAATAAATGAATCTAGTGTGATATCAAATCAATACTAGTGATAAGAGATTAATTTGATAAAGATCTTATCGAGCTACTTTGCCAGACCAAGAATTCATTCACGATAAAGTATAAAGAATGCTAAATATCATAATTATATAATAATCCAACAGTTCCTGGGCTTTATTTATAGTTATAATCAGTAAAAAGAATAGGAAAAAATGATTCTGTATTGATTATCAAAAAATCAATAACATCATCAAAAGGACACGTATCTCTTACCTAGAATTGATGAAATATTAAATAATCTGGATTACACCAAATAGTACTTGTCATTAGATCTCACTAGTAGATATTGGCAAATTGATATGGATGAACAAAGTATCGAAAAGATCATCTTCATTTCCAGGAAAGATCTCTATGAGTTCACTATAATGCTGTTTGAACTCTGCAATGCTCTCATGATCTTTCAATGAGCAATGGATGCAATGCTAGATGATTATAACTGAAAATTTATAATAACCTATATTGATAATATAAATATATATTCCAAAAATTTTGAGAATCACCTGCAATACTTGGAAAAAATATTTTAACGAATTAAAACAGCTAAACTTTGACTGAGTTTAAAAAAATACAATTTTATCAAAAAAGTTTACCATTTCTGGATTATATTATTATTGAAGAAGAAATTTCTTCTAACTCATCCACAATAAAAAGAATCCAAGAATTCTCATAATTGCATATAGTTAAATCATTTTGTTTATTTCTCGGGTTGGTCAGATACTATCAGAAGTTTGTAAAGAGCTTTTTTCAAATTACTATCTCTTTATTCCACCTACTGAAGATTGATATTAGATTCATATAGGGAGAAAAATAAGAAAAGACTTTCGAAGAATTAAAGAAAAAACTTATTTTAGCCTTGATATTAATATATTTTAACTTCACCCAAAAATTCTATCTTTACACAGATACTTCCAATACCAGATTAGGAATGGTATTGTTGCAAAAAGATAACCAAGATCAAGAATGCGTAATCATCTACACCAGTATCTTGCTTAAACCTGAAGAAAAATATTATAGTATAACTGAAAAGTATTAGCTGTTGTATAGAAAGTATGTCAGTTTTGTCACTATTTGCTCGAAATACTCTTTAAAATTATCACAGATCACAATGCACTCTGATAGTTATTCACCAAACAAGTTAATTCAGAACCACATATTTAATGATGAACATGTTGGAATATACATTCACCATCACTTATCACTCTGGTAAACTAAATCAAAATATGAACACATTCTCCCGAATTGATCAACAATAGGAATCCATCCAGATTAATAAGACATGAACAAAATCAACAAAAACAAAAAAAAGAATAATAACTAAATAAATAATAAAATTATAATCATTAATACAATAAAAATGAACTTAAACACATATTTTGATCTTTTATGATACTTGAAAAATGGAAGTTATCCTGTAAAATATAATGAGTATTAGCAAAAAAAATTCAGAACCAAGCCAAATACTTCATAATTCAAAATGAGCTATTATATAAAATAAACTGACAGAAGGAATTCAACAATCCTTTGTGTGTACTCAAGGGGACTAAAATCAAAGCAATAATCAAAAATCTACGTGCAGATCCACTATTTGGACATTTTGACTATAAAAAAATATATTGACAAATTGCAATTCATTACTGATAAAGTAATATGAAAACTAATATCAAGACTTTGTAAAATTCTGTGAAGCCTGTTAGCAAACTGGTAAATGCATAATCAAGCTACCACTGCATCCAATTAAAGTGGGCCAGCCTTTTGATTAAATTATCATTAACCTAGTTGAACTCTGTAAAATAACAGAAAGAGAAAATTATTACATAGTAGTGACTATTGATTATTTGATCAACTGACCAGAAGTCAAAGCCATACTGAATAAAGAAGTCTTTACTGTTACCTGATTTATCTTCAAAGAAATCATTTGTTGACACAGTTATCTTAAGAAAATATAATTTGATTAAGAAACAGAATTCACAATCTCAATCATCGAAGAATTAACATGAGTCTTCAATATACAGCACAAGTTCTCTTCTCTATATCATTTCAAATGAATAACATAATAGAATAATTCAATCAAATGCTCTGTACAGTCTTGCAAAATATTGCATCACCTTGGAGAATGAGTGAAATGTGTATATTTCAGTTACCCTTTTCATCTACTGAATATTAAGGAATTCAACTATGTGTCACAAACTATTTTTCTTGATCTATAAACATGAAGTTAGACTACTCATTGAATTACAATATGAAACTTATCAAGAAAATGATACTGGCTTCGAAAACCAAATGGAAAAATGAATCTTTATTTTGATTCATAAATTGCTCATCAGAATTCAGAATGCTCAGCAAAATATAAACAGAATCCAGCAAAAATTCAAATTGCATCATAATCAGAGATTTCATAAAGTCATCTTTTTCGAAATTGGTGAAAAAGTATTGATCTATGACATGACACAACATGCCAAGCATGAAAATAAGTTCAAACTGCTATAGAGTATTAAATGGTATTACATTCATGAGTTCTATAACAATAATATCTATAGATTGTGAAATTAACATGGTTAACTACTAAAAAAGATTTTCAATAGGATACAGCTCAAACAATATCATGAATGAACATGACTAGAATGTTCTAAATAATGCTAGGAATGAATAAGAACTCTATAAAAAAAAAGAGAGAAGGAAAAGAAAGTTAATAATAATAAATAAAATGGCAATAATTATTCCAATTAAGTAAAATCCAATACTTGAATTATGAACAAACAAATAAATATTAAATGCACATGCAATAATAATGATCAATGAAACTATCAAATATAAAAATTTGAAGTCTATCAAAAAAAAAGAGAGAGAAGAGAAAGAAATAGATCAAGCAAATCACAACTAGTAAAAAGAAGTCATAACTTCTACCTTCTACCTGGTCCAATTATTACAGAAGCACCAATTTCAAGGAGCCATTATGATAATATCTAATCAAATCCTGATCAGCAAGGATGAACAAATGAGAATGACTGATAAGTCAAGTAGATCATTGTTTATTGATGAAATTATAATCAAAATTAGGAATTTGCCTAACGAAAAGCTTGAATTGGTGTACCAATTTGATCTGATTAATGACTGAAAATATTGAATTTAACACATCTGTACTAATATTATTCAATACAAAAGCAATAGTTATCTATAACTCCAAAAATATTATTAACTTGGAAAATTATTTGATAAAATACCAAGAAAATATTAATGAAAATTACAAATCCTAAAGTTCAAATTACACTGGCAATATCACATTTCATCTCCAGATCAACACTATCAGATTGTGAAATATATATATTAAATATTCGAGAATTGTCATACAAAGATAAATAAACATCTAACATTAATATCAAATGATATATTCAAGCTATAAATTTCAGAGATTAATGAAATTTCATGATGAATTTAATCATCTCACAGGAGCTTGACTCTTTTTGATGGGCTAAATGTTATCAGGTTAAAAATAATTTCACTAATTTTTCAATTTTGGTAAATTTGTCTAACTCAATTTTATTGGTTTAATTTCGCTTTGAAATTTTATTTTTATTTCACTTTTGTTTTATATTTTTGTTTTATATTTTTAGTTTGCTTTTGTTTTCTATTCTAAATTCACTTTTGATTTCACTTTTATTTTCACTTTTGATCTTGTTTTTGTTTTCTATTTCTTTTTCAATCTTAAATTTTCTCTTAAACAATAGAGTACTGTTATGGTTACTTTAAATAAAGGATTTCTTCATTATTAGTAAAAGAATCATATGAGTTAAGAGAGAGGAATAGACTAATAAAATTGATCAGTACAAAAATAAGTATCTAAACCTGTGTCAATTTTGATAGAAATTGTTAAATAATTCTATTAAAAATGAAAAGAGAAGTTGTGAGAGTGTGTTCAAAGGGATAATTGATAAAAAGGAGTATTGATATTTCTATACTTGTAGTCATACATTCTGGTACTTTTAATACTAAAAAAAATGAATAACTAAAAGAAATATTACTTATTTAGAGTTATGATGCACAATTATATAACTCAATATCACTTATTTAGAATTATGGTGCACAACTATACAAATCAATATTACTTATTTAAAGTTACAGTACACAACTATATCAAAAATAATGCTATAGCAAATCAATATACTTATTCAAAAATACTTAACTATCTTTTCCAAATTCAAAGACAAAAGTAATAATCAGAAATTTAATTTTACACAAATCAATATTTGGTTTCTTGATCTTGCTCAAGATTTATGAAAAGCAACTTGAATTATAAGATTTGAAGTTCAATCAACAAATTATTTTTGCTAGGTAACTTGTTTTGATAGAAGAAGATACAATAATAAATATTAATTTTATAACAATAAGATAGTCATTAACTTATTGTAACAAGATTAAAATTTATTAATTTGTTTAAGTATTAAAACATGAGATTGATACATGGGAGAGCATTTCTATTTATACAAAATTTGTTAATTCTATTTACATTATAAAAAGATATATATAAAAGATAGAAAAGATAAATAGAAAAAGATGGAAAAGATAGAAAGTAAGAGTAGTAAAGGTAGAAAAGATAAATAATGAGAGCAGAAAAGATAAATAATAAGAATAAAAAAATAGAAAAGATAGATAACAAAAGTAAAAAAGATAGAAAAGATAAATAACAGGGGTAAAAAAGATAAAAAAAATAAATAACGAAGGTAGAAAAGATAAATAATAGAGGTAAAAAAGATAGAAAATAAAGGTATAAAAGGTAGAAAGAGTAGATTAATAAAATATAAAGAGTAGAAAAGATAGAAAATAAAGGTATAAAAGATAGAAAAGGTAGATAAATAAGATATAAAGAATAGAAAAAATAGAAAATAAAGATATAAAAAGTAGAAAAGATAGATAAATAAAGGTAGAAAAGATAAATAATAATAATAATAATTATATGATTATTAGATAATTGATATGTATATACTATTTTTATCGATTTGTTATTTTGTTACTATTTTTGAAAATTTTCATATTTTCTACTATTTTTTGAAAGATTCGTTTATTATAGAATTATTAAAAATAAATATAATAGTACATTATGCAGTGAGTTCCAAAACAATACTTCATAATGTAACCAAAAAAATGTATATATAATTCTCATAGATGTTAATAAAAATACAGAATTAAATTATGTACAATTCTTCTCCAAGTAAATTAGACTTGTAAAATCATTATAATTGATTGTGATTAGATTTTTTAGTTTAGAAAAGATATTAATATTGTTAAATCAGCATATTGATTGATTAATTAAAAAAGTGCTTTGTGATTAAATAGTTTAAGATTTTTAGCTAGAAAAAGTAATAATTAGAAGTTAATAAGAAGAACATTATCAATAACCTGTCACATAAAATATAAATCCAAAACTATTTTATCTAAAAACTGACCCATCCAAACTTCCCTCTCTATCATTATACTGAAACGATATCTGTAGATATCAATACAGAAATTAGAAACAATCAAATATTACTTAGTCTAATTACTTCTTTCAACTCATTATTATAGGTAAAATCATTAATTATGCCTAATTACAATTAATCCATGATAATATTATAATTCAATGAGTAATCTTGCTTCTCGTCTATAAGTTAAAAAAATAATTTATATTTTGTTGTACTATTTTGTAATGTTCTATAGACAAATAATACTGTATGAATATTTGTATCCCAGTTTTTTGAAATTCTATACAATATTTTTGCAGTGCTAAAGTTAATATTCTATTGAATTGTTTGATAATTCCATTAGTTTACAAATGATATAGTATAGAAATTCAATATTGAATATTAAATTTGTTGATTAATTCTGCTATAATACTAATTATAAATTCTGTTTCTTAATTAGATTGGATTATCTTCAGATATTCATGTTAACAAATAATTTTTTCAAATATAAATTTAGTAACTTTAGTAGCTTTTTTTGTTGGTATTACTTTTGTTTCAGATTATTTTGTAAGATAGTTGTTTGTTGTGATAATATATTAATTATTTTATTAAGTAATTTGATTTGGTCCAATTAAGTTAATTACAATATGATCAAAAGGTTGTTTAACTTTTATCAGATATAAAAATTCTTTGAATTTTCAAGATCCAGTAAATTAACAGATGGAACAAAATTTGATAAAATCTTTTATATTAATTTCATTTTGTTCTACCAATATTTAATGACAATTTATTGATAGATTCTATTATATTTAAAGTGTTTAGAGAGTGAATCTTTATGCATGTATTTTATAATTGATTCTATTTTATTTTTTTTAAAACTCTAAGAAGATATATAGTATTCTTTCATAGATTAATTTTGAATAAGAGTTTATTTATATAACAAAATATTTTGCTTGTTGAATAATTTATTATTGTTGGAATTTTGAAATATGATTATTAAAAGTTTTGTTTTCTAATATTAAAGAAGATTATAATATGTTGTTAAATTTATTCAGAGTATATGCAAGATAGTGTGTTAGAATTTTGATTTTTTTCCAGATCAGTAAGTGATAATAAAAGTATATTTCATTATTGAGTTATTCTGCAGGTTATTCTTGATTCAGAATTTTGTTATATAATAAATAACCATCTCAAAATATTGTAATTAGTGATTATTTCAAATATAATTTCCAGGAGATAATATTAAAATTATTTTATTGTTCAGACAACTACAGTCACTTCTTTCTTAGTTATACTATAGTTTTTTCAGAAATCTTTAAAGTGCTACTTATATAAAAAATAACTTGTTCTTGTTTTTTGATTACCTTTTTGAAATAATACTGCTCCATATCCAGAGTCAAAGGCATTAGTGTAAAGATAAAATTTCTTTGTAAAATTTGAATAAACTAATATTGATACTATGATAAGTATTGTTTTGAGTTTGTTAAATACTTCTTCTTGTTCAATAATCCAGATAAAAGTAATATTATTATATAGTAATTTGAAAAGTAATGCAGTAATTTGTGAAAAATTTTTAATAAATTTTCAGTAATATTCAGCTAATTCAAGATATAATCAGAGTCTTTCAATAGTATATAATTGAGAAAAGTCCAAAATTTTTTGTACAATTAATGGATTAAATAATATTTCATTTTTGTTGACTATATATTCAAGAAAAATTAATTCTTTTTAAATAAAATTACATTTTGCTTTGTTGAGTTTTTCTTATTTGTTAAAATACCAGATTAAGATATTGTAAATATTCTTCAAAGATATATGAGAATATATTAATATTATCAATATAAATCATGGTGAATTTCCAGTTATAATCTTCAAGTATATTATTTATTGCTCATTAAAAGATAGTAGATCCATTGCATATATCAAAAGACATAATATTAAATTCAAATAATTTTTTATGAGTGGTGAAGATAGTTTTTTGAATACTATTAGAATGCATTCCAATTTGTCAGAATTCATTGATAAGACTAGTTAATAAAAATTATTTTACTTTTCCAAGAGCATCCAATATTCATTAATTCTTGGTAAAAGGTAAATGTCTTTCTTTATAATACTATTAAGCTTTTAATAATCTATGCAAAGTTTTTTTTGCCATTCTTTCTTGTTATTACTATAATAGAAGAAACATAGGGACTTGTTAAAAGTTGAGCAATTCTAGTATTCATCATCTTATATATTTCTTCAAAAATAAATTATTAATTAGATATAAATACTCAATAGAGTTTTTGTTTGATTGGTTATTTATTTTCAATATCAATGATATATTAAAATTTATTAATTCATTCAAGCTCATAGAGCTCAATAACAAATGTGTTATTATTTTTTTCTAGTAATTTGTTTAGAGCTTGTTCTTGTTCTTCAGTTAATTCTCATTGTTCTATTGATTTGTTGCTTTCTTTTTCTTAATTAAGGAAAAATATACTGATTTCTTTATTATAAGTTTATTCAAATTCACCAGTTCTATAGGTATCTCCAAGTTCTTGTCAAGTAGGAACAGATTTCATTTTTTCAATTGGTACGAGTTGTAAAAATATTGCTTGGACAATTCATTCTTGTAGTTGAATGACATATGAAATTTGAGAATTATTATATAATAATACTTCAATATTTCCAATATAATCAGAATTAGTAGTTCTAGCTTTTACTTCAATTTATTTCTTTGTCAATGAGAAGTAAAATATAAGTTGACATATAGTTTCAGGAGATATTTTGAGTGTGATAAATAAGTTGAAATAAGTAATTTGTTGGAATTGTATTTCAATGCATTCTTTTCCAATATATTTTACATCAAATTCAATATTATTTTCATGAACCTTTTGAGGTATAGCATCTTTATTATCATTATTATAAATCTTAATAGCCAGGTTTGCTTTTTTTTGAATTAGTAACTCAGTAAAGTTAGTGATATAGTGATATTCAAGCATTTCATTAAGTTCATTAATTATTTGATTTTTCATTTAATTTTAACTTTTGAGACCAGTTGTTATAATAAAGTAATTATTTTCTCAGCTTGAGTTAGTATCTCTTCAAGTTCAAAGTCTGATTTTGAATATATTTGTGCTTTACTCTTGTCAATGAATAGAATAGTTTCTGTAATTTTAAATTCTTAGCAATTTTTACATTGGTTGCTATCATAGGAAATCAAATATTTAGTGCATAGTTTGACATTAATATATTCGAGTTTAACAAGTTATATATGTCATTCCAGTAAAATTTGTTGATAAATTTGTTGAAATATTTTATTGGGTGAAACTTCTTTAGTATTGGTATATTGGATTAGTTTTATTTGTTTATCAATATCTTCAGATCAAATGTACTAGGATAGGATAGCTTTTCCAATTTTATTACAAACAAGATATATATCTATTAGAGATTCTTGTTCTCTAAGCTTCTGGATAGTTCTATAGTTATTTTGTCATTCTTCTTGATTAAATCAATAGATATATTGTTTTTTGTATGTACAAAAGTATTTCTTGTCATAGCATCCAGTAATATACATTTCTTTTGCAGAGATACAATATTCACAAATTGTGCATTGAGATAGATTTAGTTTTTTCTCTCTATAACATTGTTTATATGATCTAAAGATAGTTTCATCAGTTAAATAATATGATGCTCCAAAATATTTATCTATATATTCATATTGAATTTCATTTTTGAGGACTAGTTTCATGATAAGATATTTATTGGAATTTTGATTTTTGTTGAATATTTATCATTTTACTTCTTTAGTTCAATCATTTTTAATTTTATATTCAGTATTATATTATTTGTAACAAAGAATAATAATTCATTTTGCAAGATTGTCATGGCATTTTCAGCATTTGTCTTTTTCTTAATATAATTTCTTATGACATTAACATTATCAATTTGGTCCTCTCCAATTATAAATCCAGTTATCATCTCAGTCTTCAGTTTGTTAAAACTGATCATTAAGTTTGATGAATTATTTCCAGGTAAACTTTTACCATTAAAGTTTAACACCTTGATAATATTGAACTTTTTAGTATAAAGATATACTATAGGTAATTTCTTCAGAAATTGAATAGTAATCAATTTGATTCAGGATACAAATATTATTTTCAACAAGAATCCATTCTTCTCTTGTAATTATACATATATCTTTTTTATCATTAGATTATTTTTCCAAGTATTGTTCTTCAACTTCTAATTTATTAGTTAAACTTTCATTAGAGATATTTGAGTTATTGAACCTATTAATATCAGATGAATCATAATCTTGACCATAAATAAATTTGATATTGGCTTGTCCTTTTTGATCATTTTATTTAAAAGTCATAATATTCTTTTTAAAATTCAAATTGGCTTTGATTTTGTTAAGCCAGTTCATTCTAACAATTATACTATAAGTTTGTACAGGAGTAATATTAACATTAACTGAAATAGTGAGTTTATTAATAGTAATTGGAAAATTATCAATAGCTTCAAGTGGATAATTAACTATTTCAGTAATATTAGTCATGAAAACTTCAAATTTTTATTGAATTTGATATTTCACTTTTTTAAGAACTTATAGCTTATAACAAACCAGATGTTTTAGTATCAAAAATTAGATCAATTGGTATAATTTCAATCTTTGTTTCACATTAGACTAAGATGGTTTTTAGCTCTTGTCCAATTATAGCTTTATGTTTTGAAATTCTTTTGAATTTGATTGGTCTTTTCAAACCTTTGAATAATTTGAGTCTTTATTCAGAGAAAGTTTGAATAAGTTGATCAAATAATATATTAGCTTTTGCATTAATCATATCTTTTAAAATATTATAGGATGAGAATTGGTTGACAAGAACTGGTAGTATTGCTTTGTCTTTCTTCTTTCTTACTCATTTCTCAAGTTTAGTAATTTTAATTGGTACAATTGGTTTTTGCATGTTTGGAAATAGAATGTTAACAATTGGATTACTTGGTTCAGCTTCATTAGTATTATCTTTTATTATGATATTATCATTGTGTTTTGTTTTAGTTTTCTTTCATTCATTTGTATTATATTGATTATTCACAAGAAGCATAATTTTAGAAGTTGTTGGATGAAGATTGTTATTCATTATTTATGAATTATAATTGAATTAAAAAGCTGTGATATTTGTTATATTAGAATTATTTGTTGCTGGCTGATTATTATGGCTAATAATATTTTGAATATTGTTGCTTGAATTTGGTTTTATCTTGGTTGATTTTTCTAGTTATTGTTATTTTGGCCTGTATTTTATTAGAAATTTTCAGGATTAAAAAAATGATTGTATATTCTAGAGATATGTTCAATTTTTCTGCAATTATAACAAGTAGATAGTTGATATTGTTGATTACAATTTCCAAATTTTTGAAATTGTTGTGGTGATTTATTTTTCATTTTATCCAATCAAATAGTTATTTGTTGAATAGTTGAAGTTAAAATGATCATATCAGAGAAGTTTTGTGCCAGATTTTGATGACTTGGTTTTGGTATAGTTTCTTTTTCAGCTTTTTCAAATAATTTTATTGTATCAACAAGTTCTTGAAAAATATTTTCATTCTGAAAAATGATTCATTTTCAAATAACTGGATTTAATCTATGTTGATATATTCTTTTCTTGTATGATAAGAAGTAGTTTTCATCAGAATCTACTTTGCAAATTAACTTATGAATCAGTTAATGTATTATTCGATAAATTCAGTTTGTTGCAAAGTTTCAAGCTTATCTTGTTATTTGTTCAATTTTTGTTGAGTTCTAAATTGTTATTTAAAGCAAAACTTGTAATTGATATAATCTTAATTGTCATTTGTTCAATTTCATAAGGTATTATTTAGTAAATTTTATTGTTCATCAAATTATGATGTAGCAGCACCTTCAAGATATCCACAGACAACTTGGATTTTTTAATTATTGATAATTCCATTGACTAGTGCTATCACTTCAAAATCTCAAAGCCATTTTACAAGATCTTGGTTTCCATCTTTGTATTTTCAAATTTGGATATTATCTTTTCATTGTTTCTATTATTTAGTGAAGTAACTAATTCACTGATTGCATCAATAACTACTTGATTAATCATTGTGATTATTTCAAAATAGAGTACTGAGAAATCAAAATATATATTAAATTCAGGTATAAAATTATAGTTACCAATAAAAAAATAATTTTTTTTAATTGTTTCTATATTGCTAATTGTTTCAGAGTAGAAGTCATTAAATAAATTAGGATCTTCTTTAAATTCTTAATTGAGAAAGCTTTCAAGTATTGTTTTAACTAAGAGGAGTTAGTGTTTAATAGTATATCAATTTTGGTAAATTAAAGTATTTAATAATCAAATCACTTATCTTTGTAGTTCTTTTTTTTCAAGAGTATTAAAATTTACTTTAATAATATCTTTAAATAATTGTTCAATAATAAAAGATCCAGATATAGCATCTCATTTTTGGATCCAGATAAGAAAATTGGCTAAGAATTCAATTATTATATCAGAAGATGAAAAGCAAATATGATAATATTGTTGAGTTATTTAAAGTGTCATTTTTTAGTGTTAAATTTTCAGATAAATGTTAAAATATGAGTTAATAAGTTCTCTAATAAAGATATAATAATCATTCATAAAAAGAATTTTGATTAAGAATTATAAAATATAAATATTCACAAAAAGATTATAAAAAGAGAATTTGTTTTTGGTAATTTAGTCTTAATAAAATAAAAGAATCAATTAAATAATAATAAAAGAAAAAAGGAGAAATTAATAGTTTTGAGAATCTATAGAGAGAGCACCAAAATATGTTACAGTTACTTTAAATAAAGAGTTTTTTACTTTTGATAAGAGAGTCATATGAGTTAAAAGAGAATAATAAATTAATAAAATTGATTAGTGCAAAAATAAATATTTAAACCTGTACTAATTTTAATAAAAATTATTAAAAGATTTTATTAAAAGATAAAAAGAGAGGTTGAGAGAGTGTATTCAAAAAGATAATTAACTAATAAGAGTTATGAACCAAATATAAAGATATTGATATTTTTATATTTGTAATTATATATTCTAGTATTTTCAATACTGAAGAAAACAAATTATGAAAAAAATATCAATTATTTAGAGTTGTGATATATAATAATACAAGTTTGTTTACTAATCATTAAATTAGTTTGCAAATCTGAACCTGGATTGAGAGAAAGTATAAATTGATAAAGAAAATATTAAGAGAAAAGAGGGATATCTAAGATCTATATCAATTTCTACAGAAATTATATTTACTTAAAAGAAATAAAAATATAAAAGAGTTGTGAGAGAATAAAGATCAAAGAAGAGAGAGAATATAAAGAATAATAAAGAAAATTTAAAAGGAGTAATTTTGTACTTGTATAAAGCTTTCTAGAACTAAGGTAATATAATTAATAATAATAATAACAAAGACTCTTTCACTTTGTTTTTTTCATGAGTGAGAAATATTCGTTAATAATTAAAAATTCAAATAACAAAAAGTAAAATACTTATAATTCAATTTCAATAATTTTAATATAGTAATTTGTTTAACACAATATGATATAAAGCTTAATAATTCAATAACAATTTGTTCAGCACAATATGATTTAAAACCATTAGTAATTTGATAAGTTTAATATGATATAAAATCACTTATATACAAGATTTAAAGTATATAAAGAAAATATGAAAGATAAGAAGTATTTGAAGGAAGATTTTTGTTAAGAGAGATTTTTATTTTCAGTTACAACATATCAAATTAAGATTCAGACAGCATCTCTATTTATATATTTTTCAAAATTACAAAAAGTAAAATAAATAATTATAAAAATATATAAAAAGTAAAATAATTAATTATAAAAGTGAAATAACTTATAAAAAAAAGTAAAAAGTAAAATATCACAAAAGTAAAATAATAAAAGTGAATATATATGTAAAAGTAAAAAATAAAAAATAAAACAATAAAAGAAAAAAATAAAAAGTGAAATAATATATATAAAAGTGAAAAAATAAAATTAAAATATTGAAAAAGTAAAAAATAAAATAATAAAAGTGAAAAATAAAAAGTAAATTAATAAAAAGTAAAATAATAAAAGTAAAATAATAAAAATAAAATAATAAAAAGTGAAATAATAAAAAATAAAATAATATTATCATTATATGAATATTTTTAGGATTTGTATGTTTTTCGATTATTTTTGAATTTACAATTTTTATGTTATTACTATAATATTTGTTCCTTCTTTGAAAATTTTGCTTCACAAAATCAATTTTGAACTTGATTTTTATATTCATTAACTTTCTTTTTACTTAATTAATATATCTAAGAAGATATTAATTTAAGAGTAATTTGTAATAGAAGTTCTTTAATTTCAAATATTTGAAGATTTTCTTAAAAGGTTATTCACAAAATTTATATTTTCCAATTTTTTGATAAATAGATTTCTTTAATTATTGTAAACATTTTTAATATTTTGGTGGTTAATTATGAAATATTTCTTCAATTTTGAAATAATATTTTAATTTTTATTTCTCATCTTTTTTTTGACAGTATATTTTTCTTAGTCTTTTTCAATTTTATTTTTCAAATTTCATTAGTTAATTTAGATTGATATTGTTCTTCAGTGATTTTTGTTGTTGATATTAGATTTATGAATTTAGCCAATTCTATTATTTTTGTTATTCCTATAATTGGTCCAGAAGAAATTATAATTTCTTTATAAAGTATTGATTCATCATTAAGAAATTTTGAACAGTTGAATATTTTAGAGGAAGATACAGATGGTTATGGTTCAAAGATAATAATATCATCAGAGAGAAAATTATTGAGAAATTCTGGATATTAATTGAATTCTTGAGTTGTTATATAATATTGTTATCTATTATCATTTTTGATCATAACTCCATGAATTGAGAAAAAGATTACTCTATTTGGTTAATATAAAAATAAATCTTTTAGCATTTTGATAAAATATTTTTTTATATGTGGTGAAATCCATCCAGATAAAAATATTATAGAAATAAAAGAATTAAGAAGAGGAGTTTTAAAAGAATACAGATAATTTGAAAGTGATAATTTAAAAGAAAGATTCAGAAAGAGATATTCTATTTATAGTATTCTTAAAAGGGGAAATAGTATTATGATACTAAATTTATGATAAGGATATTAATAAGAGATCTACATATTCTATTATTACTTTTGATTCAAATAAAGTTAATTATTCATAAAATATTTTTAATTATATACTATTAATCAATTTCTTGAGTAATTGTTCTTGTTGATTCTGAAATCTATATACTCTATTTTGATGGATTTCATGTATGTAATATCATTCTTCTTTTTATTAAGATTTAAACTTGTTTCTATATTCAACATATCTTTTTATATTATAGACCAGAACTTTGTCTTCAATTTTGAATTGTTGTTGTACTTTTCTTAGTTTTTTATTATATCATTCTTTTAATTTTTCTTGTAAAAGATTAATATTTTTCTTGGTATCATTAACTCATTTAGATAAATAATTAATTAAAGTAAATATTCTATTTAATAATTGTTCTTCTATTTTAACTTCTTTTTTGAGTGTAATTTTAATTCTATTAATAGTTGTGCTTCTTTTCTATGTATTAGAAAGAAAGATTTGTATTATATAGTATTATTTTGTAGAGTTCTATAAGCGAATAATGTGGCTGAAATATGATTATTTTATTTTTCATCTAAAGCAATAATAAGTTTTTGTAATATTGTTAATAATATTCTATTGAATTGTTCTATTATTTTATTCATTTATAAATGATATGATAATGAGTATTTGTGTTGTATTCTAAAATTATCAGTGAGTTTTTTATTATTCGTACTGTAAATTTTGTTCCTTGATCTAATTATAATATTTTTGGATATCCATATTAACAAATAATTTCTTCAAATATAAACTTAGCAATAATTACAACTTTTTTGTTAAATATCAATTTTGCTTCAGGTCATTTTGTTAGATAATCTATAGAGATTATAATATATCAATTTTTCTATTGAGTTAATTTGGAAGATCCAATAAGATCTATTATAATATGATCAAAAGATTATCCAACTTTGATTGGGTATAAAAATTAAAGATAGTGTAGCAAGTACGTGATACTTATTTGTCATTTATTGCAATATGTTGCAACTCTAAAATTTTATAAAATGCAACTAGTTATAACTATGTGATACTTTATTTATCACCATGTTGTAACAGTTGCTTCATTATCTATTAGTGAAGATTTTTTGAATTGTTGACTTTTAGTAAATTGACAAATAGAGCAAGATTTTACAAAATCTTTTATATCAGTTTTCATTTCATTCTATTAATATTGTATAGCAATTTGTTGATAAGTTCTATTATATTCAAAGTGTTCAAATAAAGAATCTTTATATATTCCTTTTATTATTGCTTCTATTTTAATTTTTTTAATACTCAAAGTGAATTAATATTAGTTGATTTTAAATAATAATCCATTTTGTATGACAAAATCTTTAGATTATTATTGTAGTTGTTTCTTTTGTTGTTCAGTAAGTGTTAAGTTATAAGTTCCATGTCTAAAAATTAAAATAAATTGTAATATGTTGTTAAGTTCATTTTTGATAGTATTAGTTAATAAAATTTTAATAATTAGCAAAGTTTATTTGGAATAAAGTATCAGTATTTTGATTTATTTATTCAGATTGATAACTAATTATAAAATTATATTTCATTATCATAGTAATTCATCAGAATATTCTTGGTATTAGATTTATTTGTTTGATAAAAAGCTCTCATAGTATATTATAATTAGTTATAATTTTGAAGATTGTTTCAAGTAATGAATATCTAAATTATTAGACAGTCCAAATTACTACTAGAGCTTCTTTTTTAGTGATATTGTATTGGATTTTAGCTAGTTTAAAAAAATACTTGAATATGTAATTATTCTTTCTCAATTTTAATTATCTTTTTGTGAGAGTATGACTTCCAGTTCAGAATCAAAGATATCAGTATAAAAGATAGAAATTTTTTGTGAAATCTGAATAAATCAATATCAGTATTATTATAAGTATCTTCTTAAGTTTGTTGAAAGTTTCTTCTTGATCAACAGTTCAAATAAAAGTGATATTGTTTTATAGTAATTTAAATAATAGTGTAACTATTTGTAAAAAGTCTTTGATAAATTTCCAGTAATATTCAGCTAGTCCAAGAAAAGATCAAAGTACTTTTATTGTATAAGATTGTGGGAAATTAATAATCTTTTGTATAATTGAAGGATCAGATGAGATTTCATTTTCATTTATCACATGTCTAAGGAAGAGTAATTCTTTTTGAATAAAGTTATATTTGGCTTTGTTGAGTTTTAGTTTAGCTTCTCTTATTCATTAAAATATGAGTCACAAATATTATAAATGTTCTTCAAATGTTTGAAAGAAGATATTGATATCATTAATATAGATTATAGTGAATTTCCAATTGTAATTTTCAAGCATGTTGTTCATTACTCTTTGAAAAGTAGAAGATTTGTTGTATATATTAAAGAGTATAATATTAAATTTGTATAGTTCTTTATAAGAAATGAAAGCTGTCTTTTGAACACTATCAGAATATATTCCAATTTATTAAAATTCATTAGTCAGATCAGTTGATAAAAATCATTTTGCTTTACCAAGAGTATCCATTATTTTATTAATTTGGGATAGTGAATAGATATTCTTTTTTTGTGATAGAGTTGAGTTTACAGTAATCTATACAAAGTCTTTTTTTTATTGCTATAATAATAAGTGAGATCCAGGAGCTAGTTGAAGATTGAGCTATTCCAATATCTATTATTTTTTGAATTTCATTTGAAATAAATTCTTGGTTAGATAATATTGCTTGGTATGCTCTTTGTCTAATTGATCATTTATTATTAGTATCAATTATATGTTGGACTTCAATAATTCTTCCAAGCTTATAAAGTTTAACAGCAAATATATCATCAAATTCTTCTAGTAGTTAGTTCAATGCTTAATCTTGTTCTTCAATTAATTCTTATAATTCAATTAGTTTGTTTTCTTCTTTTTCTTGATTTAGAAAGTATATTATCATATTTTTATTATTTGTTGATCCAAATTTGCTAGTTCCATATCTAGATTTTTCTAATTCTTGATAAGCATATACTGATTGTAATATTTTAATTGGAGCTAGTTGTAAAAATATTGCTTGTGTAATTTTGTCATTTAGTTGAATAGTATAATCTTTATCAAATTGATTATATAATATTACACTAATATTTCCAGTATAATCTAAATTAATAATATCATCTTTGATATTAATTCCTTTGAGTGTGAGAGATAATTAAAATATTAATTGGCATACAATTCTAGCAGGTATTTTTATAGCAATAAATAAGTCAATTAATATTATTTATTGTGATTTAATGATAAGTGATTGTTCTCCAATATATCTGACATCAAAACTAGTATCATTTTTATAAGCTCATTTTGGTATTTTGTCTTTGTTATTATTATTATATATTTTAATAGTGAGATTAATATCTTTAGTCTCAATATTATTATAAATAATTATAATATTATCTGGATTATATTTATCTGGAATTTCTTCATATAATTTATAAGTATTTTTATCATCAGAAGTTATTTTATTTTCCATTTGATTTATTTTGTTTTGAACTTCTTTGTACAATTAGTAGATTTTATTGAGAGTGTCTTATAGATTGGTAATGTCAAGTATTTGAAGAAATATAACTTTGATATCTTTAATCTCTTCTAATAGTTTGTCTAACTCAGCAATATATTGATTAATTTCTTGAATGAGTTCTTCTTTTTCAATTATTGGATACATGGATAATTTGTCTTTGTCAATTTTTATGAATAATTAATCAGTAATTGCTTGTTTTAATTATATGTAATTGTTACAATAAGTTGAATTATAGGGGATAAGACAGTTTTTACAAAGTCTGACATTGATAAATTCAAGTTTGACAAGTTGCAGTTATCATTCTGAAGAGATTTGTTAATAAATTGAGTAAAAGATTTCAGTGACTGAGACTTCTTCTGATCCACTATACTCAATATATCCAATTTTGTTTTCAATATCTTCTTCTTGTATTGTTACAGTGATTCTGAATAGTGAGTTTCACTGAAAATCACTATAAGCATATGATGTTGGGAGAGAGATGATTAAACTTAAGTAAAGAGAATGAATTGTAAATATTAGCAAAGGTTTCTAAGGCCTGTGCCAATATCTATGGATATTGTGTGTTCAAAGGTCTAAATTACAAAAG
>CAJVPL010000611.1:0-22539 GCA_910591945.1 Ambispora gerdemannii | reverse complement strand
AAAAGTATAAATATATAAAAGTATAAAAAGTATAAAAGTATAAAAGTATAAAATAGAAAAAGTATAAAAGTATAAAATAGAAAAAGTATAAAAGTATAAAAAGTATAAGAACATGAAGTAAAAAAAGTATAAAGAGTATAAAAAGTATAAAAATACAGGAGTACAAGATAGAAAAAGAGAAGCATCTATATACATCCCAGTGTAATCTAAATATATATAAAATTCCAATATGATTAGTGTGTTTTCGGAAAATTCTTTAGTAATAAAAATTAATGTTAAAGTTGGCTTTAAGGTTAGGGTTAAGGTTAGGATTAGAGGCAGAGAATAAGATTATATATAAAATTGTCTTCCTGATATTTTTTATTAGCACTCCAGATCAGATTTAGGTATTTGTTTCTTGTATTTTTTACATTTCTCGCATTTTTCATTTTTATGTTTTTCCAGGTTGATCAAAAATTTATGCATTTTTATTGGTTGTTATTTGATCTAACCAAAACAGATTGGAATATACATAGATGCACTCTAGAAAAAGTATAAAAAGTATAGAAGTACGAAGTAAAAAAATAAAAATATATGAATATTATAATTAATAATATATAAAGAAATTGTGAAACATTCTAAGTTCTTTACATATTTTTCATAATTTCATGAAATATTATGAATTATAGAATTAACAAATTTTATAACATAATTATAACAATACTATTCTAGCAGATATTTTTATAGCAATGAATAAATCAATTAATGTTATTTGTTGATAAGTGATTGTTTTCTAGTATATCTAACATTAAAACCAACATCATTTTCATGAGTTTGTTCTGGCATTTTTTCTTTGTTGTCATTATTGTACACTTTGATAGTGAGATTAATGTCTTTAATTTCAATATCATCATAAATAATCATTATATTATCTGAATTGTATCTATCTAGAATTTCTTCACATGATTCGTAGATACTTTTATCATTAGAAGTTATATTACTTTTCATTTGGTTGATCTTGTTTTGGACTTCTTTGCATAGTTGATAGATTTTGTTGAGTGTGTTTTGTAAATTAGTGATGTCAAGTGTTTGAAGAAATGTGATTTTGATATTTCTAATTTCTTTTAATAGTTCATCTGATTCAGTGACACATTAATTGATTTCTTGAATGGATTTTTCTTCTTTAGTTATTGAATACATGGGTAATTTATCTTTGTCGATTTCTATAGATAGTTGATCAGTAGCTGCTTGTTCTGATTGTATACAATCATCACAATAAGTTAAATCGCAGGAGATAAGATAGTCTTCACAAAGTTTAATATTGATAAATTCAAGTTTGGCAAGTTGTAATTGTCATTCTGGAGAGATTTGTTGATAGATTGAGTGGAAGATTTCAGTAGTTGAGGCTTCTTTTGATCCACTATATTCAATGTATTCAATTTCATTTTCAATATGTTTTTTATGTATATAATGAGATAATATTGCTTTTTCAATTTCATTACAGGCCGAATAGATATCAATCAAGAAAAATCGTTCTCTGAGTTTTTGAATGGTTCCAGAATTTTTGCACCATTCATCATGGTTAAACCAAAAGATGCATTGTTATTTATAGATATAGAAATATCATTTTTTATAGCTGTCAGTAATATACATATTTCTGAATTCATCTCGATTTTCATAGTATGAGTAGAGAAAAAGATTAAGTTACTTTTTTTTATGATATTGTTTACAAATCAATTTGAAAACATTTTCTGAGATAAGATATGTTTTGGAAAAATATTTTTCAACATATTTTCTACACATTTTGCATCTTATAATTTCGAAAGCTGGATTAATTACTTGTCGGACTCCTTCAAAGGTATCAAAGTGTTAATCAAGATATTGAGTCTTTAAATAAAGTTGTTCTACTTTTTCAGTCCAGTCATCACTAGTTTTGTATTCAGTATAATATGGTTTATATCTTTTGATAGCAATTCAGTCAGCTAAGTCATTATAACATTGACGATATTGTTGATCTGAAATGTATAATCAGTTATAGTACCAGTATTTTGTGTTTGATCCTTTTCAGTCAAAAGATCATTGACTATTTCATCTACACTTTTGTTGAAATTTTTTATCAGATATCAGGTATCTTTCCAGTTAAACTTTCTTATTTGAACTTTAATTTCTTCTTCGTATACTTGTATATCTTCAATTAACTTTGCACTTCTAAGAATTCTTGTTGACATGTCTTCACTATTAATATAACTAATATCTCTTTTGTGAGTGTTGACCAGTAATCATTCTTCTTCAAACTTTGATTTTACATCTTTAAATTGAACTCGTCATTGATGTGGTTGTACTGTTGTCCAATTATCTTTATAATTAAACATTAGAAAGTTACAACAATCTAAGTTTTGTTCTTTGAATTCATCTTCATTAGTGCTTGATTCATTATTAGAATCTTCAGAGAATTCATCTGAACTGTCATAATCTTGTCTATAGATAAATTTGATTTTGGTAACTTCTTTTTGATTTTGGTAACTTCTTTTTGATTGTTCCAGTTGAATATTATAATTCCATTATGTAGATTGAGTTTGGTTTTAATTTTGTTCAGCCAGTTCATTTCAACTATTATACTATAAGTATGAACTTTAGTAATATTGACATTAGTAAGAATTATAATTCTGGCAATTGTAATTGGAAAGTTGTCAATTGCTTTAAGAGATTATTTAGATTCATCATTAATGTCATACATTGTAATATTGAACTTGCATTGAATTTTGATTTTATGTTTCTTAAGAAAGTTATAGCTGGCAACACAACTAGATGCTTCAGTGTCAATGATGAGATCGATGAAAACAGTTTCAACTTTGGCTTCACACCAGGCTAAAATAATTCTAATTTTTTGTTCAACTATTCCAGTAATTTTTCTGGTGGTTTTTCTCTTGGATTAAGTAGATCTTCTCATTGCCTTTGATATCTTAAGTCATTATTCTGGTAAGGTTTAAATTAATTGATCAAAGATTATATTGGTTTTACTAGTTGTTAAGTCATTCAATATGTTGTAAGAAATAGATTGAGCAGCCAAGACAGGTTAAGCAGCTTTGTTTTTCGTCTTTCTGGCATTTTTCTTGGATGCAATTATTCTGGCAGTTGGAATTGATAATTATTTAACTTGAATTTCTGGAGGCAATATATTTGAAATAACTGTATTATTTGGTTTGGTCATAATTGTATCTTTATCAATAGTAACTTTAGATTTATCCAGTTTAATTCTTTTTCTTTCACCAGCTAGGTAATCATAAGTAGTGAGCAATATTGAGTTAGTAGAGTTGGTTGCATCTGTTTGTTGACCAAGAATTAATGCTTGTAATACTGCTAACAAGAGTTGAATTTGAGACAGATTGATATTATTGATATTTGTTAGTACTGGTCTAGGAGAAGAAGGATTATTTCTCACAGAATTGTTACCATTATTGTTTGATCGATTATTTTGATTATTCCAATTTGACTGATTTCTGATAACATTTTGTCAATAAGAGCTGGTATTATAAGGCTTGTTGCAATTTCTTGATAGGTGTCCAATCTTATTACAGTTATAGCAAATTGGTAATTGGTAGTTATTGTCACGAGAATAATTTTAATCATTGCTTCTTGGTTAAAAAGTAGGTTTTCTTGGTGCTTCTAGAATATCTAACCTACTGGTCAGATTTTGGAGCATTGTTGTAAACTGAGTAAGATTAGTTGTTGGTCTGCTTTGGATTTGATGGTATGTGATAGTTGGCTTTTCTGAGTTGGCTTCTTCAACAATTTTAGCTATATGAATGATATTTGATAGTATTCTATCAGCATTTATTCTAATCCATTTGTGAATTTTTGGTTTCAGGTCTCGCTTATAGTTTCTGATTTTGTAATTATCTGGATAAGTATCAATAAAATCTACTTTCTTCAAGAGAGTATTGAATTAATTGGTGTATTTATTTATGCTTTCAGTTTGTTGAAGAGTCTCAAGTTCATTTTGTCATTGTTCAATTTTGCGAGAAATGCGGAATTTAAGACAAAGTGATGTTTGAAATCATGTTCATCATTTGTTCAGCTAGTTAAGATGAGAATATTGTTAACAGCTTATTAATCAAACCAAGCATTAACAGCATCTTCCAAGTATTCACGTACTATTTGGATTTTATGGATATCAGTGACTCCATTAACAATGACAGCAACTTCAAAGTTTCTGAGCCATTCGACAAGATCTTGATCATGACTCTTGAATTTGCGAATTGAAATATGATTTTTCTCAGCTCTTAGTCCAATAGTGAGAGTGACAGTAAGAGCATTCAGTCCTTGGAGAATATCATTTAGTTCAGCAGTCATTTCTTCATTATCTGATTCTTTAGTTACTTCTTCTGATTCTGTATTTAATTCTTCTTCTAATAATTGTTCTTAATCAGAAATATCCAGTTCTTTTTCAGTATTAGTTTATATAATTAGTTGTTCTTATATTGGTTCTTCTTCTACTTTTTTGATGATTATTTGTTGATCTTCTATTGTCTTGATGTAACTGGTAGTTTTAGAGTAATAGTCATTAGATGTGTTGGAATCTTCTTCAAATTCTAAGTTATGAAAGTCTTCTAGTGTTCTTTTAACTAATAATAGTTAGTAATCGACTATATATTTATTCTGGTTAATTAGAGTATTTAATAATTGAATTACTCATCTTCATAATTCTTCAGTTCCAATAGTAATAAGATTTGCTTTATAAATATCTTCAAATAGTTGTTCAGTAATAAAGAATTCAAATATTGCATCTCGTTCTTGAATCCAAGTGAGAAAGTTAGCTAGAAGTGCAATTGTTATATTAGAAGGTGGAAAGCAGATATGATTTTAGTATTATTAATTTATTCAAGATGTTATATCTTGATGTTGAACTTCAAGGTGAGTGTTGAAATATGAGCTAATAGATTCTCTAATAAAGTTATAATAATTGTTTATAAAGGGAATTCAAATATAAAAGAGAATTTTGAAATTAAATCTTCACAGATATTTGGTTTTTTGGGAGACTAATCTTTAATTTCATAGAGAAAGCACCAAAATATTACATATTTGTTCACTAATCATTAAATTAACTTACAAATGAGAACTTGGATTGGGAGAGGGTATAAATTGATAAAGAAAATATTAAGAGAGAAGAGGAATATCTAAGGTCTATGTCAATTTCTATAGAAATTGTGTTTTTTTGAAAAGAAATAATAATATAGGAGAGTTATAGAAGAGTAAAGATCAAAGAGAAGAGTGAATAAAAGAATAATAAAGAGGATTTTAAGAGGAAATTTATACTTGTATAAAGTTTTCTAAAACTAAGATAATATAATTAATAATAACAATAACAAAGACTTTTTTACTTTGTTCTTCTCATGAGTGAGAAATATTCATTAATAATTAAAAATTCAAATAATAAAAAGTAAAAATACTTATAATTCAATTTCAATAATTTTCAATACAATGATTTGTTCAGCACAATATGATATAAAACTCAATAATCCAATAACAGTAATTTGTTCAACACAATACGTTATAAAGTTCAAAATCAATAACAGTAATTTGCTCAGCACAATATGATATAAAGCTGTCAGTAATTTGATGAGTTCAATATGATATAAGATCACTTATATACAAAATTTGAAGTATATAAAGAAAATATAAAAGGTGGGAAGTATTTGGAAGAATGTTTTTGTTAAGAGAGGTTTTTAATTTCAGTTACAACATGTCAAATTAAGACTCAGACAGCATTACTATTTATATATTTTTCGAAATTACAAAAAGTAAAATAAATAATTATAAAAATATATAAAAGTGAAATAATTAATTATAAAAGTGAAAAGTGAAATTTTGAAAAAGTGAAAAATAAAAAGTGAAAAATTGAAAAAATAAAATAATAAATGAAAAGTGAAATAATATATATAAAAGTGAAAAATAAAAAGTGAAATAATTAAAAAGTGAAAAATAAAAAGTGAAAAATCAGAAAAGTGAAATAATATATATAAAAGTAAAAAATAAAAAGTGAAATTTCAAAAAAAGTGAAAAATAAAGTGAAATTTCTGAAAAGTAAAAAATAAAGTGAAAAATAAGAAGTGAAATAATAAATAGTGAAATAATAAAAAGTGAAATAATACTAGGAGATTTTATCATTATATAAATATTTTTGGAATTTTTATATTTTTCAATTATTTTTTTGAATTTGCAATTTTTATGTTATTATTATAACAATACCTCTTTTTTCTCTTAATATTTTTTTATCAGTTTACATCCTCTCCCAATTCAGGTTCAAGTTTATAAACTAATTTAATGATTAGTGAACAAACTTGTAACAATATTTTTATTAGAAAATTTATTAGTTCACATCTTAATACTTACTTGAAAATTTAACATCAAGAAACATTACTTCAAATTTCCTAACAATATTTTTGTTATATTTCTTTTCACTTTTTGATATAATAACTGAACCTTTAGCTAATTTTCTTATTTGAATTCAAGAATAAGATGCAATATCTGAATCTTTTATTACTGAACAACTATTTGAAGATATATATGAAACAAACCTTAATATTATTAGAACAGAAAAATTACAAAGATGAGTAATTTGACTATTAAATATCTTAATTTACCAGAACAAATATACACTTAATTATTAATTATTACTAGTTAAAAAAATACTTGAAGACTTTCACAATCTAGAATTTGAAGGAAATTCTAATATATCTAATAGTTATTATTCTAAGACAACCAGTAATATTAAAATAATCAAAGATCAACTTATAATCATTAAAGAAGAATCAGTAGAAGAACAACAAGATATCAACTTTAAAATATAATTAATTATTCAAACTGATACTAAAGAAGAACTCAATATCTCTGATCAAGAACTATTATCAAAAGAAAAATTAGACTTTGTACTAGAAGAAATAACTAAAGAATTAGATAATGAAGCAATGGTTAATTTAAATAATGTTCTCAATGAATTAAATATTTTCATTACTACTCTTATTATTAAACTAAGAACAGAAAAGAATTACATATCAATTCAAAAATTTAAAGATAATAATCAAAATACAGTTAAATAGCTTTAAAATTTTGAAGTTGCTGCTATACAAAAAATTCAAATTGTTTATAAATACTTGAAAGATGTAGCTGCTGCTTGATTTAATCAAAGAGCTATTAATAATACTCTTGCTTTAACTAGTTAAATAAATATTAAAAATAATAAATACAATTTTAAATATTGTTTTGTCTTAAAATTTTGTATCTCTCATAAAATTAAACAATAACAAAATGAACTTAAAATACTTTAACAAACTGAAAGTATTAATAAATATACCAATCGATTTAATACTCTTTTAAAGAAAGTAGATTTAACCAATACCTATTCAGAAGATTACAAAATTTGAATATATAAAAGAGACATAAAATCTGAAATTCACAAATAGATAAAAATAAACTCTAATAAAATTTTGCCAAAGATTATCAATATAACTAAAACTGTGAAAGAGACAAATTCTAAAGAACCTAATCCAATCTATCATTAGAATCAAATTAGATTAACTGTTAATCTCAACTAACTTATAATGATACTTTAGAATCTGATCAGTAAGTTAAAAACTCTTGAAACACCTAAAAGATCAACTTATTCATCCAGAAATAATAAATAAAACTATTATCGTAATAATAATTACTCTACTCTAACTTGTTACAATTGTAATGAAATTGGATATCTATTCAAAAATTGTAATAAATCATATAACCAGAACACTTATTATCAAAATTTCAATAAAAATCAATAGTCTTAGAGCAATTAAAATAATCAATTCAATAATAATAGCAATAATTTCATTAGAACAAATACTATTTCTAACTAATCAATATCAATAAATAATAATAATAATAACTAAACTAATCTTCTGTTTCAAATTCAACTATTATTAGTTGCTCTTCAAACACTCAATCTTTCTCAATAAATTAAAATTTTGAGTTCTACAAATTTAATTCTGTTTGTTACTTATAATTATCTAGCTAAAGATCAAAAAAGAATTAAATTGGATGAATTAAAGATAGTAAAAGATGAAGATACAGTTATAACTGAACCAAGTAATATTAAATATTTTATTTCTGAAAATTCAAGCTGAACAATTTATATCTACTGCACAAATTATTATATTAACAAAAGATTAGAAAAGAAAGAAAGATAAAGCTATACTACCTATTCTTGCTGTCAGATTGTTCTATATAATATTCTAGATGATCTGATAGTAAAATCAATATTATAATTAGATAACTAATTCAAATCTCTTTAGAACAATATCTTAAAATGTCTAAAGTCATACAATGATCTTTCAGACTAAAATAAAAAACTATCAAAAAAGTCACTGAAATGGTTAGACAGAAGATTAGAACTACTTCTGTTTGATATGAAGCTAAAATTGAAACTGTACCTATCAATTTAATTATTGATACTAGTATCTCTGATTGTATTACTAGTAATAATTTTCTGAAGAAACATTATATTAAAATTCAACAAAATTTTAATATCATAATATTAAATATAAATGATAAATTTAAACAATCTCTTGATGCAATTAATAACTTACCAATTACTATTGCTGAAATTATAATTTCTGCTAATATCAACATTACTAAAACTTGCACTTATAGTGTAGTAATTGGAATGAATTGGTTAAATAAAATCAAAGCCAAATTAGATTCACATAATTAAATCATATCTTTTAATTGGGATAATCAAAAAGAAAATACTAAAATTAAATTCATCTATGGACAAGAATATGATAGTTCTAATGAATTATCTGATGAATCAAATGATGAATCCTCAACTGATAAAGAAGAATTTGAAGAACAACACTTAGAAAGTCAAAACTTTCTGATGCTCAACCTTATTTAGATATGGGAAAAGTAGGTTTAGAAAATGTGGAACTGGAATGATGCAAGTTCATGGATATTTACTATGTAAATATGCACAATGAAAAAACTTTTTACAAAGAAAATATTCAAATCTTAGGAAAGGTTTTTTGATAGAGAGAGAGAGAAAGAGAGAGGGTTTTTTGTGTCATACGATTACATCATGCATGCAGAAGTTCCATGACCTTCAATTTTCTTGGCAAAAGTGATCAGCGTGACAATTTGTCACGCATAACTCGAGAATTTTTAGCGGAGCAAGCACAAAGTGTTAAAAATTTATTACTTTTTCAAACGAAGGGTCATTCTTTTCCAGATAATTGATTTTATGCGTGGTAATAAGTGGTGTTTTCATTTAAGATCATTATTACGAGATATGCAAATCAGGCATTATTATAAGAGACTAAGCTAATTCATCGCTGTTTTGTGAAATTAATGCTAATCTTTGCTTTTCAGCTGAAACCATCTACGATTTCCTGTAAATATTGAGCGATTCCGAGCCGAACTAATTAATGATACCAAATCCGAAATTAGCTTCTCAGACTTGATCTCAGTGTTTTCCCGTCTAAGTATATCATTCTCAGCTACAAGCTTGGAAATTCGTTCTTCTAATGAATCGACTTTGGATTGTTTGTTTGCCATTTTTTATATTTTATAAAAATATGGATATACATGTATTCAATTCTTTATCGTGTTAATGTAAACCATCTGATGAAATTTCAGCGAACAATGTTCGTCAAAAAATGCCAAGAAAAAATACACGAAAAATCTTTATTTAATCCAAGATAATCAGACCCTCTTTGAGGTATCAGACGACCACCCAATCAATTGATAATGTGTTATTCTATAACGGGATGATCTACATGTATTTCGGTATGAAATCTATTTCGGGGTGTGCTCTATATCGAGCATGTGTGATCTATTGTGTGTACTACAAACATCGTGCATATGGTTTAATTTTCCAGCAGACTTGACACTTGATCATGTGCCCGATAAATAATGAAAAATCGACCTCCAGGGCCATCTTTATTGAGATAAATATAAAATACAAGATAGAAAAAAGTACATGTACATATAACGAAGTCTAGTTATCGTCTCGTGGGGTGGAAACTGTAGTACTATCTTCCATTGCCTTTGCTATGTGGAGATAGATGCGTGATATAGTAAAGATAAATCAGTAATTACTATATTACGTAAAATTAACAAAGTTCTATAAATTTAGTTACAACAGCTTCATCCGAAAATTGTACAGGAATCTCAACAGATCGTAAATGGTAATATCGGTGTACATTAACCATATCACGTACGAGAAGATTCAAGTGTAATACATTACCTGCCACCTGCATGTCTCGCGTGAATTTTTCAAAAGTTTTTTGTTATAGTCAAGTAGATACTGGCGAAACACTTTAAGTTGGTTCATAACCCGGCGATTGTTTTCTTTCTCGTGATCACAGGTGAAATTATCGGTTTGAACAGTATTATCAGTAACACATAAGCCGGTTAATAAACTTTTTATTAATTCGTTTTTGCAATTATTTATCTTCCAATTTCACAACTCTAGCCTTAAACTTAACATTTTCGGTCTTATTTTTGATGTTCTCGGCCTCAAGCTTTGAATCAGTTCCATTGAGATCATCAATTTCAGATGCATGCTTATGTAATGTATATTAGCGTGACTTAATTAAATTGCGCTAAAAAAGTCATTTAAAGTCACTAATTGAAATTAATCGGAAATCGATAAAAAAGAATTGTCACAAGAAAACATATGATAAATAATCGCCTTATAGCTAATTTCAATATTATAAAATAAATTATACTTATCGTAACCGGAACTAAATGGGTTACTATGAAAGAAGCATCGATCTTTTTTAATTATTTATGTACTGTACGACTTACTTTCATAAAATGAATGACAAATAATAAAAATAATAAGGCCATTCATAGCACACATGGTAATGAAAGATATAAAATACTGCCAAGTTATCCTTAATTCTAATTAATTTAACGTAATAATAATATAATGATGACTTCTTGTGGGATCTTTTTCTTTTATATTATTCTTTGGACAGCAATTGTCTCGCCCACGCCAATTTTGAACCGGGGGTATGAACCAAACACAAATATTTTTGATTTCACTATAGAAAAAGTTACTTTGGCTCCAGATGGGTTTACTCGTCAATTATCAACCGTTAATGGACAATATCCTGGACCAACCATAGAAGTTAACAAAGGAGATCGTATTGTGATGAAAGTTAATAATAAATTGGGAGAACCAACAGGTAATTTGCAACAAATATTTTCCTATGTTTTATGTGTTGTACGTGTTTTTAAGCGCATATTGCAAAATGAAATATTAGCTATTCATGCGCATGGGATGCTTCAAAGAGGGACTCCTTGGTATGTGATTTTTTTACCGGAATTAATTTTTGCAAAGACTATACTAATTTCACAATCTATTATATAGGTTCGATGGAGTACCATGGATGGTGAGTCTATGGAAAAAACTGATTCGTATAATTATATTCTTTCAATATTGACCAATCGTCGATTGACACGTACTATCAGGCTCAATGCGTTATACCAGACGATTACGAATTCACCTACAATTTCACTGTTTCCGACCAAGTTGGCACTCATTGGTAGTGAGTATCTATGAGACCAAAAAAAAAATCATTTGAACTCCTATGTACTCACTGTCTATATATAATATTTCTTTAGTCATGCGCATGAAACGATGCAATATGTTGATGGAGCTTTTGGCGCGTTAAGTAAGTTATTTAATTATTTAATTATTTAATTTAAATCGACTTTTTTATGACTTCTCTATTTAATTTATTAGTTATTCACGATCCTGATGATCCGTATAAAGCGGAATATGATGAGGAAATTATTGTCATGTTGAATGATTATCATCATACCAATGCACAAGTTTTATTAAAACAATTCTTAACTCCTGAAAGTAAAGGAGTAGAGGTAAATTTAACGTTTTGAAGCTTAATTCGAAATTCTTAAATTCATATTAATTCATTCTCATTATATAATAATAGCCAGGTAAGAAAGATTGATATAAGTACAAAGGTATGACCGCGTGATGCTAATTAGAACGATTCCTACACCTACAGTTCCCGATAACGGTTTGATCAATGGAAAAAATAATTTCGATTGCTCCAAGGCCCCGCCGGGTTCTAAATGTGTGGACAATGCCGGTCTTGCTAAATTTGAATTTGTTCAAAATAAAAAATATCGCCTTCGTATCATTAATACTAGGTACAGTAATCTACATCATCGTATTATGCAATTCAAAAAAAAATTAAAAGTGACGAATGTTTTTATTCTTCTAGCGCATTTTCGGCATTCTTCTTTTCTATTGATAAACATGAAATGGAAGTTATAGAAGCAGACGGTGAATATACTAAGCGAAATACGATCCATCGTCTTCCCATCAATGTCGCCCAAAGATATTCTGTTATTGTTACTGCAAACCAACCGGTCGATAATTATATAATGCGTTCTGAATTTCAAAAGAAATGCATGCCAGATGCTGCAGCTAGTCTTCCTACTATTAAAGCTATAGTACATTATGAAGGAGCCCCCGATGGTCCTGAACCAAAAGACAATCCATGGTCTGATTCCTTGACAGAATGCGTTGATCTAGATCACAAGACTTTACAACCACTTAAAGAAGAAAAGATTCCCGAACCAACGAAAAAATTGGAACTCAAAATTGCTTTTCATAAGAATACAACAGGAGTTGTTAAAGCTTTCCTTAATGAATCTTCTTATATACCCGATATAAATTTTCCGAGTTTAGATAAAATCTTTAAAGGACAACCAATTAACGAAACTAGTGCAAATGCCTATGTTTTTAATAAAGATGGAGAAGTAGTTGATATTTATTTCGTCAGTAAGTATAATTAATTAACAATTGTATAAGAATTTTCAATTTTATGATTTTATTAACAAATATTTTTTTTTAGATACTGACGATGGCGACCATCCGTTTCACATTGTATGTAAAATTAATTAATCGACATAAATGATTTAAAAATTAACTTTTTTTTCTAAAAACTTAGCATGGATACCAATTTTGGGTACTTGGAACCGGAGATGGAGATAAAGTTGATGAAAATAATTTGAATACACATAATCCAATCAAGCGTGATACTACAACAGTACCTGCCTCAGGGTAAAAAAAATTTCGCGTTTTCTTTCACCGATGACAAATAGTCCCATTAGTAAAATGAAAAACAGACTAAACAGAGGCGAATATAATTTTTTTCTAGATGGATTGCCATCAGATTTGTTTCCGACAATCCTGGAGTCTGGGGAATACACTGTCACATGATATGCTATCGTTTCATTCCGTTTTTGTTCAGTATATTGCTTTTTTTTTTTGACAAATCCACTAACATTTTTTTTCCTTTCCTTTCCTTTCATTTCATTTTTTTACGAGGTATGTAAAGATTTTTTATTGATACATGAAAAAATGTATACGATTCTGATTTTAAAACGTTTTATCTTTTATAGTGGCATTTGGAATCTGGTCTTTTGATGCAGTTGATCACACTTCCAGATGAAATCTTAAAAATGCATCCTCCGAAAGAATGGACCAAATTATGTGAATTAGGTGAACGTTAGATTAACATACTTGAACAATATTTAGATTAATAATTTATATTCAAAATAAATACTATAATAATATTTATTTGTAACTATGGTGATGTTGTTGTCGAGTATTATTAAAATCATGAACATGTTTTCCTTGAATATAAATCATTAAGGCACAAATTATGATTATAATAAAGTTACATCTTACCCTCGTTATAGCGGATTGATCAGGCTGGGAATTTTCGTCCGTTATAATGAATATCCGCTGTGGTGTTACATAGTACATGTATAATAGAAAATGAAACTTTAATTGATGATCCGCGAATAAATGAGTGCGTTACACATAACAAAAAACGAGGGAAATTTGACACAAAAACAACCCCAACGACTCGGTCTACAATCATCCTCAACTCATTTTGCGGAATCCAGGGATTTCTTCCAAGCCTTGGTGAACAACGGAGGTGGTATTTATATGGCGTTCCTCGGCATTTATCAAAAAATTGTGGATTTTGGTTTGTAAATCAGCAGACATATTGATTAGTCGAGTTCGAAGAAACAGAAGCTTTGTTATATCGCAAGTAAAAACGACGAACAACCACAACGTAAATATACTGTCCTTGTAAAACGTTCCCTCCGCCCATTTCTGGCCTCATTTAGGTATAGAATAGATTTAGGGAATGTGAAACTGGAGTGATGCAAGCCCATGGGCATTTACTATGTAATATGCACAGCGAAAAAAACTTTTCACAAAAGAAATTGCATATACCACGAGTTAATCAATCAGATTAGAACAATCAAGTAGAATTTGGACAAATTTTTTTTTATTTTTCTGAAATATAAGTGGAATTTGAATGGATCTTTTTTTATTTTTCTGGAATACAAGTTAGACAATTTTTTTTTATTTTTCTGAAATACAAGTTAGACAAATCTTTCTGGAATATAGTTGAATACAAGTAAAAATTAGACAAATTATTTTTTGGATATAAAAATTATATTTATTATTATATATATTATAAATATTCTATATTTATATTTTATATATTTATATCTAAATATTCTATATATAAATGCTTTTATATTAATTGAAATTAATGGTAATAAAGGAATATTAGAATTAATAGTAAAGAAGAAATATCAGAATAATAGAGAAGGAATATCAGAATTATAATGGAAGAATATCAAAATTATAATGAAGAAAAATTAAAATTAATGATAGAGAAATATCAGAATTAATAATAAAAAAATTTTAGAATTGAGAATAGAGGAATGTTGAAGTGTTTGAGTTAAAAAAAAAGTTGAAATATTGAATAAAAAAGAAGTAAGAATAAAATTAGAATATTAAATAAAATAAAATCAGAATATTCATCTTATTATAACTCAAATTCAATTTATTATAACCCATTTCTGATCCTTTTGGATCAAATATAAATAAAAAATATTATCAAACAAATTTATACATACTGTATACATTAAAATTCTGACTAATTTTTCTCTAGATAGTAATATGATGATGTCATGATAATTTATAATATCATTATAATAAGAACATGCTAATATTGCAGAATAATATATCATTTATTTCTGACTAAAATTAAAGTTTATTTCGATATATCACTTGATAAGCAGTAACTTTGTTATATAAGTGTTATACAAAATTTGTTCAATTCAATTCAATCATATCAATGACAAAAATATTTTTAACAATTTATTGAGTTTTTCCATTTATTATTGGATTAATGTTCTTTATTCTATTGTTTTATTATTTTCATCTTTATTAAGGAAATAGATTTCTAATTTATTATGACCTATGGAATCAAATTTGGTACTTTCTCGACTTGATTTTTACAATTTTTGTCATGATCTTTTGTATTTCAGTAATATTGACTAATCTTAAAAATATGGCTTGAGCTATCCACTTTTTGAGTTAAATATCATATAATTGGATCAAATTGTTATATAATAGCACTTCTATATTTTTATATATTCTATATTTATGCTTTTATCTTTTTTTCAATTCTGTATTTAGCTAAAGAGTGTTAAAATATTAGTTAATAAACAGTTCCTATAGGAATCTCAAAGATAATCTAAAGTTCAATTAAAATTGTTTGTTAATTAATGTAAATAATCCATCCTTCAGAGTATTATAGATCAAAATCAGCATTAGTAGTGTGCTCTTGCTCAGGTATTCTTTCTTTTTCTTATTAATATAAACTTTTATTGAATTAGAGCTGCTAATATCATATTTTTTTGTTCAATTATTCTTCTAATGTTGTTAGGTTGAATTCCATTCCCATCTCTGACTTTGTTAGTTATCAAATTAAATTCAACTATCTTCTGATTGTCTTATTTGACTGTTCTTGAGTCTTGCCAACAGTCATCATATTGTTTGAGATCGCATGAAATCAAGCAATCAGAACAAAGTTTGACATTAATGTACTCTAATCAGATCAGCTGGAGGTATTGTATGGAGATAATTGTTAATATATCAAAGTAAAGATCTCAGTTACAGAGACTTTCTCAAATCTGTTATAGTTGATGTATTGTACAAATATGATGATCAAAATTTAATCTAGAATTTATATAATGTGCACAAATATGATTATTGAAATGTAATTATTATAATCGAAGACATAAAATCATAAAAAATTGTATGTAAATAAAAATATTGAATTTAATCCTATATTAAATTAATACTAATATAAAGAATAGATTTAAAAAATGATTTTGTATATTTTTTATTTGTTCCTATTTATTACATGAAACGTTATTGGCATTTAAATATTTATAACTTGGGTGGTGCATTACTTAATATGTACATGTAATATGTTTATTATACTTCTAATTCTAGTAATTATTTAACTATGTGTTTACTGGACATCATTGGTTATTACTAGATATCATTGAACATCACTAAACATTACTGGATATTACTACAAAAAAATTGATTGAAAGAGTCCCGTAACAACTTATCACTGAAATTACTACGTCATATAATATCATCCAGTCAGTTCCAGTAATTCTCACTGGACCAGTCCAGTGATAACACTAGTTTAAGTTATAAAATTTCTAGATCATTAAATTTTATTCAAACTTGCATTGATACAGAAAGAGATCACATCAAGTACTGATATTTTAGGCACTATCAATACAAAATTTTTTTATATATTATGTAATTGAATGAAATATAGTAAAAAAACTGGCCGTCATTACTTTTCGCCATAACTGTAAGCCAATTCGGAAACATAACGAGAATTACCATATTCAGATATTCTTAAGATAACTGAATAAAATTTATTGTCTTATGTAACTAAATTTCTATCATTACTATAACGAGCATATTTTCGATCGATTTCTAATGCTATTTCTTTATATCTATCCAAATTCGTAACTCCTATCAGTATAAAATTGAGCTAAAGGATTTCTAGACTGCTGATTTCAAGTACCATTCAAATGCTTTTTATTCATCTTTGATTAATACCCTAGCCACGGAAAAAAAGTACCTTTCACGTGCTGCTGGTGACACAAACCAATAAAAATACGTAAATTTTTCATCAGCCTGGCAAAACAAACCAAAATCTAGCTTGGTATACTAAAAAAAATGTCGGGAAGACAATTTTACATACAACCTTGGCTCCAGTTCTAGCCCTAACCCTAACCTTTAAATTAACTTTTAACAATAACTTTATTCTCGTAGCATTTTTCCAGACATAACATATATCACATGATCTGCCGCTTTTTTTCGCCGTGGATAGGGTACTAATCTTAGATTGTTCTTTTTCCATTTTCATAGATTATTTTGTGCTTGAGAAAATCCAAACTCTGCTGCTTTAATATACCATTCTAATGCATTTTTCTTATCTTTGTTTATCTCATGCCCGTCATTGTATAGTTCAGTATTGTGCTGCAGCATCTACTTGAAACGCCAACGGTTAATAATATTGTAAAGCTTGATAATGATCTTTGTTGACATTAATACCAAAGTGATAAATATCCTATATTTTTTTATAAAGTATATTGTCTTGTAAACTTTGCAAACATTTAAGTTTATCAAAGGTTATTTGAAAATAAGTAAAATATTTCTAAATTTGCTTCATAATTTTCCTTATATTCCATCGTAGTTTCTTTTTTTTCTAAGTCTGAGAGGATGGTGCTAAATTACTTTCTACTTGAACCCATAAATTGCTATGGACAAATCAGGGTTGCTTTCATTTATATTTAAATTTGCATCTGTTGCTGGAATGGATGAAGATAACAAAAGTAATCTATTTGATCATTCACGGCGGCGTCATTGATGTTCTGGATCTTTTTTCCGATCAATTATTCTCTTTCTTTACACTATTTTCGTCGTCAATAACTGTTGTGGATTCTCTTCGCATTCGATTGGTTGTTTTCTCTTGGTTTTTGCTAAACTTTTATTCTCGAAAAGCTCGATTTCTTTCACTTTTTTCGATCTTCTCGAATTAGAGAAATTAATATTGTTGTCGTTTATTGATGGAGTCGATGAAGACGAAGGTATTGAATCTATTTTTTCAATTTCCTTGATCAATGACCTTGTTTTGTTAATCTCGATAATTTAACTGTTCTTATAAGCAGTAAAATTAAATATATAGTGATAGTTTTTTCTGATCAAAAATCAAAAGAATCGATATTATATCGATATTAGATTGATCTGGCGTAAAGATGTTTATATCGATGTCATTTTATTTAAATTGAAATAATCGTAATTGTGCATACTTCACACATCATTTTCAAAAACAACTTTAATACACCCTTCTAAATGTTGTTCGAAAATTGTGTAGCCGTGAACAGCATCACATAGTTTGAAACGATGCGACACAATTTTCTCGACGTTGTATTTTTTCGCTTCGAGTAGCGGAAGGGTTTTGGTTATCATGTGACGAGCGGGACAGCGACCGGATTTGTATGTTACATTTTTATTGTAACCGCTTTTGAAAAAAAATAAAGTAAGAATTGGTAAAATTATTTTATTATACAAATAGAGAAATGTGAATATTGTATTTACTCTTCGGGACTAAATGGAAACACTTTGCCTGAGTGTACTCCAACACTTGAAATAATGCCGGCCGGACGAAGTATTTTGAATGCTAATTCCAAAGCCTTATTATTTCCGACAGCCTAAAAATAGTATTGAAATTGTTGGTATTTATCCATCAATATCAAAACTCAATATGATAAAAATCTTAAATATAAACCTCTAAAACAACATCCGCTCCCCGTGTATCAGTGATACCTTTAATCATCTCATATACATCCTCATTCAAAAAATTAATCACAGTCATTGCTCCATAATCTTTCGCTAATTGCAATCTTTCACCGATACTATCAACCGCTAACACGTTTTTTGCTCCCAAATGTATAGCAGAAACAATACTCATCAGTCCAACAGGACCGCATCCAAGAACCACAATAACACTTTGTTCTCGCTCGATGGCTGATAAATTCCCGATTCCATTTTCAGCGCAAAATAATCCGGTAGAGAATACATCCCCAGCTAGAAGAGCTTCGATATTTGATATTTTTTCCGGACACTTTACTAGTGTTGAATCTGCTAAAGGAACTCGAACGTATTCTGTTTGTGCGCCGTGGATTCCTTCGCCCTTTGCTATCCAGCCGTAAAGTTTGCCTTTATCGCAACGGCATGTTATTCCTCGGGTACAATAAAAACACTGATTTTAAGAGTTAAGTAAAACTATCAATATAGGAAAGATAAACATTCAGAATTCGAATACTTTTTAAGTTTTATATTTTTTACCTCTCCACAATTGGTTGTAAAAGGTGACAACACTCTATCGCCAATGTCAAGATTTTTTACATCTAAGCCTTTCTTGTCCACTACTCCGACAAACTCGTGACCCATTATCGTTCCTTTATCCAGTCTTTCTTCATGATGTCTATAAACTAAATAATATAACGATAAATTAAATACGTTTAACGTTAAGGTATACGAACATGTATTACCGTTACGAACCATGAAGATCTGAGCCACACAATCCACTAACAATCACTTTAACTATAACATCCGTTGACTCGATTAACTCTGGTATTGGTACTTTCTCAACGACGATTGTGTAAGGCTTTTGGTAAGTTACTGCTTGCATTGCCTTATCGTTATAACATAGTACGTAAATTGGTTTCGCTCATATGTAAACTACCTGACTTTTACACAAGACATAATTTTTTATGAAACACGAATAAGTCAAAAGCTGGAACGACATGTATGAATCTTGCTATAGCGATGAAATTTCTATTTCCTATGAAATTTCTGCTCACGATAATAATGCAGCGATATTCTTCATGAAATTTCATATGTACAATTTTATCGTTATATCCAGCTTTGACTGCATTGAGGCTTGCTCTCTTTGAAAGAACTCTTAATAATAAATTTTCACTTCAAAATTGTTGGTTCTGACATCTAAACTCATCAATAGCGATTAAATTGTATTTTATAAATTACTTAAATACAAAATTTAATCCGATAGATAATAGAATAGATCATTCTATCGGATTAAATTCTGTATTTAAGAAGTTTATAAAATACAATTTAATCGCTATTGATGAGTTTTAGATGTTATGCACTATACATAATTCCAACAACATTATATAAATATCTCATGAAGAATGTAAGTTTTACCTCTATTCTTTTGCGTTTTGTGTTTTTTGTTGATCAGACTGGTTTTCGGCTCGTAATCTCAATTATAATGAAGCATTGCCAGAAGATGCTAAAAATTTATTAAACGCTGGATTTATACACGCACAATGCACATTCTGGCTCCGTCTCAAGCTTATAAGATTTACTTTATACATGTGGGTGGATTTGATTCCACAACTTTGGCCAAATTGGGCCAAACTAATCATTTTTGGGAATCATACAGTGCAGGACACTTAAAGGCGCCAATAAAATTAGTCATCTTTAAAAGGCAATGGATCTTCATACAAAAAAACCTGTGATCGTCAAAGCAAATTTGATTGGTTAATTACGAGTCACGTTTTGTTATTTTATTGATAAACCACTTAGCAAATGACACGTTTTTATGATAATCACGTGATTTTTTGGCATTTAAATTTAGAAACCAGAATGGTACAAGTCACGTGATTGTAGTCTTTAAGTGTCATGCACTGTATCAATACGAAATTCACACCCCTCCCCCCAAATACACATGTCTCTGTATTACCGATAAAAATTTTTCTTTATTGATTTATTTTAGAATAAAATAATGCAGTGTGTAAGGTACATATATTTCGATTACTAACACTGATACGTAGATATCGATTTCAACAAAACAACCACTTTCAAACGCGATATCTCGACATCCGGTAGTCGGATTCGAGCGAAATCGCCATCGTTCGATTTGTCCTGTCAAGGCGAACCGAATGGTTTGAATCTGATAACCGGATGTCGAGATATCGCGTTTGAAAGTGGCCGAATGGTTTTTTTGAATGCCCAATTTTCCTGATGAATAAAGATGTTTGAGCATCCTTTCTTGGGCTATCCGCTGGTATAAAAAATAGTGATCTTTTTGGTGTGCCATTTCTCAACAGGGAAGTTTATTTGTGAATTGAGATGGCAACCGGCTTACAAATAACGCCGATAAATAAAACTTTTTCGGTCGTTATATAAAATTCAGTCGCTGTGAAACACCGTATGACTGAACGATAAATAAGAGAATTGCTGGAAAAAGGAGGGAAATGACAATGTAACGGTAATGCATTGTCATTTCAGCATTTTTCAAAATGTTGCTGTTAAAATTGTAACACACAATCGAAATTCACAACATATGTGCTATGTTCATGTACTTTACCGGCGGTTTCTGAATTCCTGTTTCATTGCTATAATTGAACGCCCAATTTTTTTAATTACGATAAGATAATAAAACTCAAAAATTGAGATGAATATAGTTTGGCCGGTGTTAAGTTCTGCGATTTTTTTTCATACTTGGCACCCAAATTATAGGATAACGAAAGTCTTTTTATTATTGAAGTTCTAAACGAGAATACTCTATTCAACGGCATCATCATTAATTTAAAACCTAAATCATAATTATTAATTCAATTCTAAGAAACAAATATTCAACACCAATTTTTGTTGCTGATTTCAAGACTACAGGTTAATCATGCAGATTTCGCAATAATAATTTTCAATATCGATTTTGACCAATGCTGAAATTTAAAAAACACATTATTTAAAATTGTACCTTCTCTAAAAATATATACGTAAAACTTTAAATGATGTATTGTTTTACATTTAAAGTTCATATAAAAAATATTTTACAATTTGGTGTGACTAAGTTGGGTGCACTATGTAAAGCTAAATGGACTCCTTTTGAAAAATTCACTAATGTTGCATACCTTGCAAAATATATTAGAGTTTAGAAACGAGGTAAAAATGAATCATTTCTAAAGTGCAAACGTAATGCTTTTGATTACAAATTTTTCAAAATAGATTCTGACTGACTGCTCTAAAGTGCAAGAATGGTGATATTGAATATCACGGAATAATAATACATGTACATGTAATTTTTGTTATCTACCGCTATTTACACCTTACTTGCCCACTCTCGTCAACCCGTATTGTCTTACTATTCTCGTCAGCTCGTCTCTGCCACTAAAGATAGTAACTTGGACTGGCTCTTGGGAAAATATGTATATGCAGAAAAACTCCAAAGAGTCAAGTTGCTTTTCGAAATCGAAAGAATGATTTCTCTCATCAAAATCGAAAAAAAGAATTCTCTGATCAAAGACAAAGAGAATTGAAATTGCGAAAATAGAAAAGTATCTAACTGTGACTAAAAACAATATGGTGAGTTGTGATTGAAAGTTTTTTCAGCGATAATGAGTTTTCATATTACCTCCTCAGGGTTATTTGAATCTCAGATTAAAAGGAGCTGTACACCTTAGAGGTGTCTTTGGTTAATAAAAACTTATTTGCTTTCACTGTGAATATTTTATTAACTTTTGTGTTTGATCTCTAGAACAGTGGGAATTATTAAA
>CAJVPL010000610.1:0-22575 GCA_910591945.1 Ambispora gerdemannii | reverse complement strand
AAATTTCCTAAAATATAATTTATTACATGGGTGGGGGGTACCAATAACAAAAATGGGGGGTATGAATAATAATCCCCTATATTAAATTATAATAATAATATTCTGAAATTAAAATAAAAATTAACAATAACAAATTTTAATTTTTAATAAATATGATTAAAACTTAATTCAAAATAATAAATAATAAAAAATTATTTGATATTTATAATTTTAAAAAAATAATTTCAAATTTGTTTATAATATTTAAAATTAATATAATATTAAAGTAACTTATTAAAAATTTAATATATTTTATTTTAAAAAAATAATTTCAAATTTGTTTATAATATTTAAAATTGATATAATATTAAAATAACTTATTAAAAATTCAATATTATTAGAATTAATTTAATAAATACTAATTAATAAAAAAATAATTTAATAATAATAACAAAATATAATTAAATTTATAAAAAATACTTTAAAAGATAATTAATTAATCAAATAACTGTCAAGATTATTAACAACTAAAAAATTATTAGAAAATTAAAAAAATTATTAAAATACAATAAATATATAATATTTTTAATATATTTAATAAAATATTATTTAATCTTATTGAAAATTATAAATTATAAAAATAATGTTTAATTATTTAAAAAAAATTAGTATTATATTCAAATATATATTAATTTTATAACTTTATTAATCATAAAAAATATTTTAATTTTATAAAATAAACAAATATTTAACTTTAAAAATTATTAAAAAATTAGTTAAAAGTCTAGTAATTAATTAAAATATAAAATAATTAGATATTTTATCTTATAAAACAAAATCTTAATAATATGAATTTTATTTTATAATAAATATTTAATCAAATATTTTATATTAAAATATTATCAAATAATTATGTTATTAAATTATAAAATATTATATGTCTTATTTAAAAAATCTAAATTCTAATAGCTAATATAATTATAGAATTATATATAATTTTATTAGTAAGAATTAAAATTTTGTCTTATATAAAGTTTTTAATTTTATTAATAAATATTTTTTAATTTTATATTAAAACAAAAAGTATAAATTATATTTTAATATATATTTTTTCTGACAAAGTTATTCTAATTGCAAAATTATTATAAAAATTTTTTATAATTAAAATATAAATTAATTATAAAAAAATTTTGTAATAACTTTGTAAAAAATTCAGAAAAAATATATAGTAGCAATCAAAAATAATGCATAATATCAAAATTTATTAATTAAATATAGTAAAATATGTATTTTTCTCTTTAGATAAAAATAAAAAATATTTATTAATAAAATTAAAAACTTTTATATAAAGAGAAAAAACACATATTTTATTATATTTAATTAATAAACTATAACTTATAGTTTTTGTTTAATATAAAAATAAAAAAATATTTATTAATAAAATTAAAAACTTTTATATAAGACAAAAATTTTAATTTTTACTAAATAAAATTATATATAATTTTATAATTTTATTAGTCACTATATATAAAATAAGTAATATATAAACAAAATAAATAATAAATAAATATTAAATTAATAAAATTAAATAGCAAAAATAAATTTATATATTAGTTATATTAAAATTATTAAAATTAAAGTAGAAATAAATATTTAAAAATAATAATTTTTAATTTTTTCTTATATTTTCTTTTATTTATTCAATTAAATATAGTTTATATATATTAAAAAATAATATAATATTTGATTTTTTTGTTATATTCTTTATAATTTAAATTTTTTATTATTTATAATATTATTTGAGTATATTTACTTAAATATTATTAAGTATTTGTATTAGTTATAAATAAAAATAATATTAATAAGTATATAATATTTATTTGTTATTTATTATAATATATTATAACTCCAAAATTTTATAAATTATAACTACAGACAAACCTTCCTAAATGCATCCCTCTTGGAATCATAGTAAAGTGTGCATTTAGAGAGAATATGCATTTAGAGAGGGTATGCATTTATAGAGCTTTTATGAGCTGGGATCCAGCCATCTTGTGCATTTAGAGAGGGTGTGCACTTATAGAGGGTGCATTTAGAAAGGTTTGTCTGTAGTTATAACTGAATAATACTTTATTTATTATTATATTATAATAGTTATTATATTATTAGATTATCTAATATATATTTAAAATAAAATTTTATAAGTTATATAATTAAATAAAAAAATTATATTATAATTTATATAGTTATATTTAATATAATATAAATATTACATTTTAATATAAAGATTTTAAAAAGATTTTTTAGCTATTCAAATTATATTTAAAAAATATATTGTTATTAATTTTAATCTTATTAGCTTAATTTAATATAATAAACTTTTTGTAAAAGTAAAATTTTTGTTAAAAACTATATAATTTTTGTACTTTGACAAAAATTGTATTTAAAAATAAATTCTTAAAATATGAAATAAAGTATATTTAAAAATTTTTTATAAAATATTATTTATAAATAAATATATAAGTCTTTATAATTAACTTTATTTACTTTTCTATTATAATAGATTAAAAATTTATAATCTTTATTTTTTTTAATATAAAAATAAAAAATATTTATTAATAAAATTGAAAACTTTTATATAAAATACAATTTTAATTTTATTATATTTTATTAATAAAATTGCACATATAATTTCATAATTCTGTTAACTATTATATTATTATATATAATTATTTTTTTAATATTTTTAATAAGTATTTCAAAATAAATTAAAGCATATATTTTTTTATATTTATTATTTTTATATTTGTGTTTTGAATTTATTTTTCTAAATTAATCAAAAATATATATATTTTTATTAACTTGTTTCTTAAACAAATTATTAAATTTATCAAACTTTAACCAATTTCAAATTTATTACATTTATTAATTAAATTTATACTATTGGATTTTTCATAATAAAATTTTATAGTTAATAATAAAATTTTTATATAATTTAACTATAAAAAAATTATATTTGTTTTAATAAATCAAAAATAAAATAATTTGATAATTATATATTTTATTTCCTTTTCTAAAAATAATTTTATCTATATTAGAAAACAACTAATTCTATATATTTTCTTATTTTTTTTATTTAATAATTCCATAGTTATCCAATTAGTAATTTGTCTAACTAATTACTGTGAAAAAAGGTAAAATTAATCTATTACATATATATGACTGATTATTAAGATAAATAAAATAGAAATTTATTAAACTAAATAATATTTGTAAATATTGACATAAATATTTTAATTATATAATGATAATATTTTAATTGTTATTTGTAACAACTGCATTTTAATAGTTAATTAGGACCTGAGTTAGGATTAAGATTCTGGATGTGTAATTGGTTAATATTGAAGTTGTTACAATTAATTGATTCATATTTTAATATTTTTTGCATTTAATCCAAAGAAATTTTTCCAATTGCAAAGTATAATGTTAATTAAAAACTAGAAGCTTTTTCAAAGTTAAAATTTGATTTGGATTTAGAATAGTTTAGGCAAAAATATTTCATTTGTCACTTCGTATACAATAAACGTGCAAAGTAAAAAGTGAGTGCTAAATTTACTAAGAGAACAAAGTATGATTTAAACAGTGATATTTGTTATCAGAGTGTGTGACATTGTGCCATACTACATATTACTAGATAATTTCAGCTGATTGGATTGATAAAGATCCGAGAACAATAAAAATATTATAATATAAAAGCAGAAAATTTTATAACATTCGTTGTTATGGACGATATTGTCATCATATACTGTGATAAAGAATATCCATAATAATACGTTGTCGCGTACTCACTCTTTGACCCGTCCTAAAACATTTAGCAAACGAAGAACGGGGAGATTATCCTAACAATATGAATAACCCAGACACAGATCTAGAAAGTGTTCGTCACGAGTATCGTGCACAATTATCCGAGTTAACATTTAACTCGAAACCAATAATCACCAATTTGACAATTATTGCTCAAGAAAATATTCATGTCGCGCGTGCTATTGTACAAGCGATAGAAGATCAAATCAAAGTGGTAAGTAATTTCTTGATATGTCGAGAATTTTCGATATTGGTTACGTAGAGGTCGTTGATGAGGGCAGTGGCGAGAATCTGCCATCAATTATTCGAGAATCAAGAAGTCTTCAATCATCATGATTATGCTCATATTTTCCTTGCATGTATATAATTATTTTGCAGTCACTTCCGCCTCAAAAGTTGCCAGTTTTATATCTACTAGATTCAATAAGTAAGAATGTTGGTGGAGTGTACATTACACTTTTCTCTCATAATCTTTTACACACATTCATTGACGCATATCATGCGGTCGATGATGCCACAAAACAAAAATTCGAGCGTGTTTTAAATACTTGGAAAGTTGGTCCTAATGGTGGACCAGTGTATCCTCTTGACGTGACTACATCGATTGAAAGGGCTTTGATTAAACAACAACAAATGCGATATCAGAGTAGAGGATCGATTGATGGACGAAATCATATTCACATTAATCCTAATTTTCTAGCTGGAATAGTAAGAAAATTTCAATTTATAATGATTAATTGCATTAATGGCCTATGACAATAATTTCTATTTCTTTTTCCATAATTGCTAGCAACAAAATCAAAATTCGTTGAATAATTATCAACAACCTCAACAAACACCACAAACATCTCAAACACTCATCACTTCACATGCTTCTGCCCCACTCTCACACACGCTTCCTCTTACACAACAACCCCAATCATCACAACCACAATGGGCCGATAACGCTCACTATACTAATGATGGTGGTGGTGCTGGTGCAAATTCATATACATCCACCTCTACAACGACACATCCAAGTCGTCAAGGATATTATTCAACTCAAACGGTGAGTATTTTTTTATTATATTATTATCATCCAATCTTATTTCTGTCGTCACCACTTTCTCGCCCCTTCATTATCTTGGACTTTTCGTTTTTGTTATTGTCAAATAGTGGTGCTGTGATATGTTATATAGTTTCTTTATGTTGTAATATTTTGGAGGATTTATATTGGGTTCCGAATGTTGTATTCTCGTTGGTCCTTTTTTTTCAAGAATGCTTTCATCTCACATTCTTCGAGAGCATAGCCATAAAGCTACAGCTATTATTCTGGCATGTTGCACTCTTTCAAGTGTTTTGTTTAGAGATTGATTTGACATGAAAATAATCCATACAGGATTCAACAAATATACTCATTTAAAGTCGACAATATAGTCGAATTGAATACAAGAAATAAATAAAAAAAAAAACGAATGAAAAAAAAGACACGTGAAAAAAAGAAAAAAAAATAAAAAAAAATAAAAGAACAAAGAAAAAGCAAAAGAAAAACCAATATAAGCGAACAATTGCATGCATGCTTATACATCCTTTGAAATATTCACCCGGTTTTCATTGAGATCGAAGGCAAAACATCGGATGGATTGGATTTCATTAGGAAAATTTTTGAAAATAATTCGATCCTTTGTAGATATTGATGATATTCCTTTATTTTGGGGTTTCTTTTTCTATTATTTTCTAGTATCCGCAACAGCAACAGCAACAACAACAACAACCACCACCACCTCAAGGTTTTATTCCACCACCCGATCAAGCACGCCTTATACAAGAATATCGAGCTTTATTATCACAACGGCAACAATACGCACTACAAAATGCAGGAGATCCTAATAATCAAGTACAAATTCAAACTTTACAAGGGGTATTTTTTTGATTATTTTCTCTCTTCTCTTAATCATTCGGAAACAATTTATAACATTATCTTTCTCGATTTCTAGTTATTGGATTTATTTCAAATGACGACCCTAACACCGGATCAAATTCAGCAACTTCGTCAACAAATTTCTAATTATATGTCACCTTCGCAACAGCCACAACAACAACCACAACATACTGCCGCTACGCCTTACGGAAACCTTCAAACGGCAACGACCGCAGCTGATTTGAGTGCATTATTAGCCCAGCATACCGCTCTACATCACAATGTCTCAACATCTGCCGCTGCTCCTTCTACTAGTAGTAGTGCTAATACGCCATCCACCTCGACACCTACGCCGCTATCATATCCATCCCAACCTTTGAACTTAACTCAACCACTACTGCCTCATTCTGCATCGTCGTCGTCGTCGTCAGCCATCGGTTTACAGACGCCAGTATCAGATCCAAATGCATTAGTTAGAAATTTAATGGATTTCGGATTATTGGGTTCAAATACTGCTGGTATGCTTATGAGTACTACTACTAACACTACTAATACTACTAATAGTACTAGCAATCTTAATAATAACAATAATACGAGTAGTAATAATAATAGTAATACATTGAATAGTGTTTCTGCTGTATTAGCTGGATTCAATCTTAATAATAATCTTAATAATAATCATGGTACCAATTTAAGTGGTGCTTCTGCTAATCGAACTAATATTAATCATAATGGTGTTGGTGTTGGTGTTGGTGATGTTCGAGGAGTAGGGGGAGTAGTAGGAGGAACAACACCTCCAATTGTTGTTAGTGTAACAGGATCTATGCTTAAAGAACTAGGCAAAATTCAATTGACGAGTAGCGACATTCAAAAGTAAGTCGTTTGTTTATTTCATCTAGTCCATTCATTAATAATCCTCTTAAATCATCCCATTAATAAAAACTATTCAATAGGAAACGTGAAGGTGCAATCGCTATATTATATGACGCGTTTCCACTTCAATGCAAACAATGTGGATTTCGATATGCTAAAACGGGAGAGGGTAAGGCAAAGATGGATGCTCATCTTGATTGGCATTTTCGACAAAATCGTAGAATGAAAGATAAAGCAAAGACAGCTCAGAGCAGGAATTGGTTTGTTATTGAGGAGGTAAAAAAATATTTATTTGTATCATATTCTCATTATTATTATTATTGATTTTTTGCCATTTAATATTTTCATCTATTATATATGTATATGTAGGATTGGGTTTATTCCCGTGAATCGGAAATAAATACAATTATTCATTCAGCAGCCTATTTCGAACCAGCACCTTCTTCATCCGTCTCGTCATCTACCCCCAAAAAATCAGCTCCCGTGACTCAACAACAACCACAGCAATCAAAAGAAGAGGAAGTGATGAACGAGTCAACGGTGATTGTACCATTAGACTGGGAAAAGATGAGTAAACCTTGTCCGATTTGTCAAGAGAAATTCAAGAAATATTATAGTGATGCGGACGATGAATGGATTTTCAAGAATGCTGTCGAGATTGATGGTGTGATCTACCACGCGAGTTGTTATGCTGATGTTGCAAAGGTTTTGAGAGTTTTTGATCGATTATATATTTCATTTAATCTCTAAGTCACGTTTATCATGATCCTTATTAATTTATTAACGCGAGGAATTACCAATTGAATAGAATCAAGAAACGACGCAGTCGTCGTCCCGTGAAAGCACCCCAAGCTCAGTACTTGGAAAACGAAAAGCCGAAGAGGTATTCTGAATATAACATCATAATATCCATTCATTACATATGTATTAATTGAATTTTGCCATTGATCTTTATTCACAACCATTTCTTTTTTCTTTAATCTTAGTCACAGCCTGAAGTTCTCGAAGTCCAAAAACGACCGGCCCTTGTTTCATGAACCAAAAAGAATAAATAGTAGGAGTGCTTATAACCCAAAAATAAATAGATTCTTTTTCATCAAAAATATTAATAAATAAAAATGAAAAAATGAAAAATCAAAAAAAAAATTACGGAGGTTTTGTAATAATTACTGGTGGTGATAGATATTAACACAATGGTGATAGTAATTATGGCGGGAGATTTTTATACTCTTTACTTATCGTTTTCTTAGATTTTATACCTAATTTCATATATGAATTACTTTATAGTATCCTATATACTTTTAGTAATTCTTTGAGATCTAGATACTTTTATCATTTAACTTACTATATATCTACAGTTGTATGGCGATTCATAATTCACAAATAAATAAATATAATGAAATTTCTAAATGAATATAATGAAATACTTCGATTACAATCAGAACCCTTGACCAATTCAATAACTACTATTCGTGACCATATAACATGAATCATTCAGGTATGACTAGCTTAACCAGCATCCATAGAATTAAGTGATTGTAAATAAATTTTATTAGTTAATTCATTCGTATGAACAAGAACAGGAGAAAGGAAATTTTTAGCTATCTACAAATGTATTGGGAGAAAATTTATATATGTAACTATATGTATATCAACAAGGTGTTTCTTCATCTTTTTTTCCATCCATAATCAGCTCTACATTATTATTATTATTATTATTACTAGTACTACTTGCTGATGCTTCATCATCATCATCCATTATTTCCAAGTCATCTTCACTGTTAACACTCGATATCCCCGTATTATTATTCTTAGTATTAGTGGTAGTAGTAGTAGTATTATTATTATTATTATTATTATTATTATTATCATTATTATTATTATTATCATCATTATTATCATTATTGTGATCATTATTATTATTATTATTATCATTATTATCGTTATTATCATCATTAATTGAAGCAATGTTGTTATTGTTATTGCTATTGTCATTATCAATTCCGCCAGTCTCATCGTTATTTTTCCGCGGCAAACGCAATTTAGCTTCTTTCGAGAACTCGGGAGGCAACAAGTCATCTTTATATTTCAATAGATTCTTGAAACAACCAACAAGCGTCGCATTCACGACTCCAGCAACTGCAGCAACATCTCTGTGTTCACATGAGATTAGGTTTTTGTCGTTTGTGGTATTCCACGTGGTGATGGCAAGCCAGATTGACGCGGCTCCTACTGATACGGGACATTTACCGGTGGTGATGTTTAGTGAACTGGCTTGTTTGTAGACGTGAATTGATGCTTCAAGAATGTGATCGGGTAGTTTCAAGTTCTGACACCAACGTTTCTATATTTTATAATCCAATAATTATTAATTATAACCGAATAAATATTAAGTAATAAACTGAATCAAAATTATTACTCACCAAGAACTTGGCAGAATCAACCATTCTTAAAGAAGGCCCATTCATTCCGGTACACAATCCATTATTTTCAAAGACTTTAAGCATCAGTCGATAATAGGTACCGATTTCCTGTTTTCTGACTCCAGCTGCGTTACAAATCTCAACAAAAGTTCGCGGAAGTCCGTGTTGTCGACACAAAATTAACAGGATCGAAGCGAGAATATGATTACGTCGACGGTGCGGCTGTCGATTTTTCATCTCTTTCGATTGTTTCACAACTTCGAACAGACGCAGAGTTTCCTCCCATATTGACGGGGGAATCTCAATATTCTTTTCCCATTCGATTTTTTCCAGTTCTAATTTTTCATCGGATGAATCTTTGAGCGTTGATTTGCGTTTTGGAGGACATGAAGACCTTTTATTGTTAGATCCTGCCGCTATATTGGCTCTTCCTGTACCGTCTTTAACACTATTATTGTAAGCACTAGCGGAATTTGTCGGCATTGAATTTTTACGGGATAGAGGTAAGTGGCGTGAAGTGAATTCAGTAACAGGTGGGGATGTAGATGATAATGATGTATTAATTTTTTTCGTTTCATTAGAATTACCACCATTACCGTTACTATGACTATTATTATTATTATTACTATTATTTGTATTACTATTGTTGCTGTTGTTATTATTATTATTATTATTATTGTTATTATTATCATCATTATTATTATCATTATCATCATTATCATTGTTAGATAGAGCAGATGGCGATAAATATATAACCTTTTTTTCATCCTCGTCGTCAAATTCTTCGAAATTAGTATTCATGATCTCAGTCTCGAAATTTTCATCATAATTATTTATCAATTTAGTGGTTTCGTCAGGACGTGAAACATGATTGTTACTCTTACTTATGTTTTTTGAGAAAGAATCCGTGGGAGCAGATAAAGGTTGACTTTGACCCTGATTTGTTGATACTTTTGAATCCACCATTATAATTTCCTCTTCTTCCTCTTCTGTCAACATATCATCACTATCCCATTGTTTGTTATGGTTATTTTTATTGTTAGTGTTCTTTTCATTTTTAACAATTTTTTGTTGAGATGTTTTTGTATATGACGATTTATATTGAGATTCCTGTCGTTGTTGTGTTTCTTTACGATACAAAGCCTCTTTAAGATACGAAGAAGTTGAGGACGAAGTAGCAGCAGTATTACTAATAGTCGACGAAGCTGGTCGAAATGATTCCTTACGTTTCACCTCGCTTGTCTCGTCTTCGGATCCATCATCCATTGCCAAATCATCATCCGAATTCTCGATATTAGCAGGAGCAGTAGTGTCAATTTTCGGGTCCACGATTTCAGCAGCAGCGAGAATACTATCAATACTATTGGTGCTAGTATTGATTTTATCGTTACTTCCTTTGCGACTTGGAAGCCGAGAAAGCGGAATATCTTTATTCGCTTTATCGCTCGTTTTATTACTGATTATACCTTCATTAGCTACCGATGATTCTGAAATGCTAGTGACTAATGTTGATGAAGAAGACCCAGTAGAAGCTCTAGTGACAGCAGTATTCTCAGTACTAGCACGCCTATTATTCATCATCGATTGTAAAATCTCGATTGTCGCTTGTTCTTTTTCAGCAATTTCTGGATCAGAAATCGAAGAAGGAAATGAAATTGATTGCGGTGACTCGACGAATTGGATCTTAACGTCATCATTCTCTTCTTGTTTAATCTTGGAGTCATTTTTAACATAAGTCGTCGTGATCTCCGTAATCACGGGTTTTGACTTGATTCGTCGTCGATTTTTATCCTCGGTAGATGAGAAAGAGAAGGAAGTACAATTGTGATTATTATTAATACTGATTGGATAGTCTCGTTTTAAATTTTGAATCACGTTGACAGCATCAATTTCAGGCTGAGAAAATCCAATAGCCTTATTGCTAATAATATCATCCTGATTTTTAATCTCAAATCGATTATAGTTTACATTTTTATTGGGTGAAGGTGGAGGTGAATCTTCCAATTTAACTACTTGTTCTTGTTTTGGTGTGATTATCGATTTCTTCTCCTTTTGACGATATTGATGATGATCAATTGAACGTGAAGAAGCGTCGACAAACGTTTGATTGCTTTGTTTTCTTCGTAGTTCTTCCTCCTCTTCGCTGTTGTCGTTCTCTTTTGTTGGAATAGAAGTGACGTATTGAAAATATGATTCTTTTTCTTGAGTCATCTGTTGCTGTTGTTGATATTCAGACATCAATATTGGCTGCTTTGGTTTTGTCGCCACGATACGGGCTCGTTTTTTTGATTTAGGAGAACCGATTTCAGATGACAACGAAGGCAGCGTATGATGGTGGTTGTGAAGAGAGGTAGCAGCAGTAACAAGAGGTGGTTGTTGCTGATGATGGTGATTATGACTATATTGATGATAATCATTATTAATTGGCTGTTGATGATAATTATTATTGGAATTTGATGACGATGACTCGTAATATTGTGTTTGTGATTGACGTTGTGAGGTTAATGATTCAGAGTTTTCGTGATGATGATGCTGATGTTGATTAGAAGCAGCGATTGAATAATTCTGCAGATGAGGCTGTTGCTTTTGTGTAGTTGAATTTAATAAAGGGTATGAATATGACGGTTTTTGACGTTTTTGTGGTGCTGATGGTGTCAACACTGGTTGATTATAATATTGCTGATGATTGTAGTTATAATTGTTAGTATCTAATGAATCATTCTTATTTGAAATAGAATGTGATACTGATTCACGACGAGTCATAAGATCAGTCATTAAAGTTTGTCCGGATGAAGATAAAGATGGAATTGGTAATGAATTACGATGCTCATTTATGTCTCCTCCCCTTGTATAATTCATTTGATCTTGCATTAGATGATTGAATGAAGATGATCTGATTTCAGAGTTGCTACTGCTACTACTACTATTAATATTGGTATTATTCGAATATGGGTAATGATGATTAGATGATGAAGAAGCGGTGGAAGAATTATGAAAACTATTCTCGATATGAATTTTATCTGCAGCGGCAGGCGAATCTGAAGATGAAGGATAACTTAGTAGAGCAGATGGTTGTTGTGTAGGAAGAGAAAGGGAAGATGGAATTTGATGATGATGAGTAGTGTTTTGCTGTTGCGGCTGCTGTGAATGATTTGTCGTTGTGTCATAATGTAATGCACTATTATAAAGAGACCGATAATTAAATTGGGAATTAGTAGTATTAGTGCTGGGGGAATGAATTGATGATGACGTAGATGATGATTCTGTGGTAGAAGAAAGTGGAAAGAGCGGTGATGCGGCCGAAAATTGTGATGATGTTGAAAAAGATCTTGACGGGACAACTGCAGCATTATTGCTACTTTGATCGGACGTTATTAATTCTCTTATCGAAGGCAATGTAACAGAGGTTGGTATTGATGGTGGCAAATGTTGCTGCTGCTGTGAGAAATGATGATGTCGTTGATGATGATTTTCATTTTTTTGTGGCTGTGATTGTGGCTGCTGCATTTGCTGCGGCTGATGAAACTCGAAAGATCTTGTATTACTATTGCTGCTGTTGTTGTATTCATTTTGATGCTGTGAAACTGGAAATTGTTGCTGGTGGTGATGATTATGGTTATGATGATACGGATGCTGCTGCTGTTGATATTGGTGATGATGATGTGTACTATTGTTATGATATTGTTGGTGTCGATTTTGATTTGGTTGTTGCTGTTGTTGATCCATTTTCGATAAATGCTTTATTTTGATTTCGTCATCAGCTATTAAAAAATAATCAAAGAATTTTCCTTTGGATCTATCGTTCTTCTCTTTCAGTTGTCTTTTTCACACGAGTCCTTTTGATCCGTATTTATAGCTTTATCCGTGATCTGCAATGCAACAAAATTCTTATTAGCATAAATAATCGCAGATAATGATGATGATCGCCACGATGATTCCATGATAACATGAATGATCTCGTCGACACAAAGCATATAATCCCATCCTCGGTAAGTTCGAAACACAAATATCCACCATACGTTGTCACTTATACGCACAAATGTAACTACTCCCAATTCTACCAAGCGAGCGGTGCTTTTTTCCTCGTTAACATTCCAATACACTCGTGTTTCACTATTGGCTGCCATTCCGGTCCTTGCCTCCATATGCAAGCCTAAAACCATATCAACCTCTAAAAGAAACAAAGTACGTACCTCCAATTCCTTTGAACCTTAAAATTCTTGGCTTATTTTATTATATACTTTTTACAATTTATTATATGTATGTATACGTGTTTTATACAAAGAAACAAAGAAAATTCAGCGCTCGTATATATACACTAAACATATAAACACACTTTTTAGCAAGTAAATATATGGTTGGGTTTTCGATTTGAAAAAGAAAACACCAGGTGAAACCACGAAATCGAAACAAAAAACTTTCGATATCGCGAGATTGTGTGTGTGTATATTGAATGTGGAGAGGGCAGTTTTGGGTTGAATCGTGTTATTTATAGAAAAATGGGATTATTAATGTCGATATAATACATATAATACGTTGCACGAATAATAAATAAAATAGGATAAAAAATCTTGCACAACAGACACAATATAAACACAACACAACCGATACTAAAATGAAAAGAGAAGTACAATAAATAAATATTGGTATGCATAATGTATGTATCGTACCGTATATCGCACAGAGATGTTTTTTTTCTAAATAGAAAATCCATGGTTTTTTCAATTGTATTTTTTCCAATTGTATATAATTCCATATATTTTTGTTGTTGGCAGATTTTTTATTTTTTTCTATGCTTTGTCGTTGTAGTTACCCCAAGTAAGCAAGATACACATAAAATTCAAAGTAGTACGATATATACTAAAGAGGATTTGGGCACAAACGGACATGCATCTGCTTACATTTACATGCATAGACATGAACTATGTGCATATGTTAGTTTTATGACGCGAATTTTTATGAGCAACAATGTTTCGCTTCATTAAAAGTTAATAAATCGTTAATGGAACGGAATTTTTTGGTTGTGCATCAATGATTATAATATAATGAATTTATGACTTGATCTATAGCTTACAAGACTGTGATAATGACTTTCTATTTCTTACAAGCCTACCAAAGCAGGACTACCAACCTGGTGCAACATTATAAAGATGATATATTGGGATTTAAAATCGCAAATAAGGAAAAAAAGAAGGCTAAGCTAACGAATTTGTATAAAGTTTCAAAGGTTATTTGTATTTCATGTCAGCTTGGAAAATAGTGATGGTCTACTGTTTTTATATTAATTTGGGCGAGTATTACGAGCTACTGGATCTATTGCGTTTGGTTGTCAGATACGATAATAAAAAATTGGAAGATATTTCTTACAGAAGATCATATAAAATTCCTGTGATTGCAATAACAAAGCCCAAACTTTCGAGTCCAATTCAATACTAATAGCGGGCCGACTATTTCTCATAAATTTGTCTGACGTATTATAGCATCATCAAGCTTCTAATTTTCGATTGTGGTGGCCACTCGGAATTTTTTGATATTAACGATAGAGAACTCATTATAAACTTGTATTAACACTATCCAAACCAATCTGGATTTTATTTATAGTTCTGGTTATACACTGGTTTCACACTCAATGACGGACAAATTTTAGTATCTGTGCGTTGCAGAGGTTCATTGTGTATCGCCTACTTAAAATCATCATTTAAAAGTGAAAAAAAGTCTCAACATGCATCCTGAATGATATATGGCGATTCTATTCTTGGATTTGATACAACACTAGTTTAATATTAGACTGAGGTACACAAAGGGGAAAAACTCGTCTAATGAACGTTATAAAAAACTTGACAAATTTTGGACTTGTGAATAACTAGAATTGGAATGACTTTACATGGGCTTTTTTTGTCAATATAGCTCCTAAAGATGGTGAACCAAATTAGAGATCCAAGGGCAAAGCAGATCATACAAAAACGAAGAGACGCTTTGGAGATGCTGTAAACTTAAAGATTATTCAAATCGCAAATAGTAAAAGATATCGTTGGTTTGTACAAGTATATTAATGTTTTTTTAGTTCGAGCAAATTCAGTTTTCAAATAGCATACTTGACCGTTAAATATACTTTGATCGTTAAATAAGTAAAACTATTGAAAATAAATAAATAAAAATTGATTTCCGAATTCTTTTAATCTTTGATTTATTTAAAGCAACCCGTGCAACTACGCCATACTCATGAATCGTATCCGGGGGATATGGTGCAAGGAGCAGGATATGGTACGAGGGGGTTATACATACCAGGTACCAGTTAAGGGGTGGGATATCTTGCACGGGAAAATACGGTATGCATCATTTATGTGTATATATGTATATTTGTATATCACAATCACCCTTTCCCTCTTCGATTTATTATATATCCCCATCCCATAACTAATAATACAGATAAATTAATATTTGGAATTATGATAACAATTCGAAATTAACAAAACTTCAGGATTCTCTGAAAATTGGGAATAATAATTATTATTATTGATATTAATCGTATCCTTTTCCTTACCATCATCCTCCTTAAGATAATTATAATCTTTGATATCAATATTACCATTACCAACATGACCATTACTTTTACTACTAACCCCATTGCCATTAATAAGAATACTTCCATTACTAATTGTCGTTTGTAAAAAGATCTTTTTTAATGTGACTAAACATCGTTCTCGTAACTTAACCATTTCGTCGATTTGATTAGGCGACAAATCAGAAAATTCTCGTTTTCCGTATTTCATCAATTTCAGCAACACAACCACCTTAAATATCCGCCAACTCTTTATAAACTGTTTGAACATTGCATATCTTTCATCCAATAAATAATAATGATAAATCAAAATTGTCGGTATTATGATAGTAGTTGCCCAGAATCCACGTAAACCGAAACCGGTCCATGACCATAGTTGATAGAATAGTAGACTATAGAGTGGTGGGAGAAGTACAAGTGCAATAAACACTTTATCTTGTGATCGAGATTCCTCATACTCCTCTCGTAATGCCACCAATTTCCCGAGTGCATAGACCGGAAGATGGATTATTAGACCAGGTAGAAAGAAAGGTGCTTGTAGGAATAAACTCAAAAATTGTCCAGTTAAGCTGATTAACGCTGATACAGGGGTAACTCGGTCTTTTGAATATTTACATATTTCAAATTCGGTGAGATTTAGTTGTTGCAATTGGCGATGATATGTTAAAAGATCCTGTTGAAGTCTTTTGATGATGATTTGTTGTTGTGATTCAGCGTCTGATGAGTTTCGGAAGAAATTTATAAAACTATTTTACAAGAGAAAAAAGAAAATCTGATTATTTATAGAATGTTCCTATGCAAACAAAAATAAATGTAATTCATTACTTTTGCGTAATTTTTACATAATCTTCCAATTTATATGGTGGATCCTTGTCGGAGAATAATATTATTCGTGCCATCTTAGCTGCATTGAATATATCCCTTTTATTAATAAATAGAATAAATTAAATATATATTACTCCATTTTATCAATATAAGTAAATAAATATATACCAATCAGGCGCGTTAATAGTTAGTGCATAAAGCGCCTTTTCAATTTCCCCGGTTAATTGTTTAACGGCCGACTTGGGATCTCTTTCAAAATCATGTAGTAATGAGTCTACAGTTATCGGATCCCCGTATCTTAATTGATAAGATTCATTCATTACTTAAAATTTAATCATCGATTGCTCTTGATAATTTCTGAATTACCTCACAATTACGTCACTTCTAAACCGTGACTTATCCGTATAAGTAATACCAACCGGAATAATCACTGCAGTTTCACCACCGCCTCCATCTAGTTTGCCCTCTTGAAATAGCTTATAAGCGAATTCTAATGCTGCCTATTTTTCACAGAATATTAATTATAATTTTATCACCAAATGTTTGATATATATAAATGTTACCCACCCAAGATGCACCATCTTTTATTGGCAATAAATGTGGTAGCGTTGCCGACGTTCCTAATAAAATGATGTTAATAATAGTCCTAATATTGATAAACAACCCTGATTATTATGAAAAATCCCATACCTTCGGGAAAGACAGCAACAAGACCACCCTTTTCCAATGTCTCGAAAGTAGCTTTAAACAATAACTGATTATTACGCGTAGTTCGATCAACTGGTACCACACCGGCGGATGAGAAGAGTTTTCCAACCAATTTGTTTTGGAAAAAGTCGTTTTTGGCCCAAAAATGAACTTGACGATCGTGTGGAATTGTCGCCAACACCATTGCAGGATCTATGACCATGTTACTGTGGGTTGCAGCACTATTGATTATAATAATATATCAATTAATATTAATTGATTAATCTAGTTAATGTACAAACTGACAAAAACATACTTACATTATCACAGGACGATGTTTTGGTACCCTCTCTTTGTTCACCACTTTTAACTGTTTAAAATACACCCAACTGGCCCATTTTGCACACCCTAACATAAAGTTGTAGACAGCACCTCCTCCTTCTTGACTCATATTTCTTTGATTATTCTTAATTAGTTAATTAATTATTGATTTATTTAATAGAGAACGAGTATAAGTGCAGCTAGATGATAGCATACATATAATGTATTTCATAAAAATTGAGTAGTATATCAAATTTTGGGAAAAATACAATCATCAAATTCAGAGTATTTATAAACGAATATTTTGTGTTCCCTTTCATTGCTATGATCGTTATATTTCTATTTTACCATTTATCGTTATTATTACATCTTTTTATAGTTAGTCTAACCTCGAAGTAATGGAGTATTAATGTTAAAATAACGATAAATAAACCGAATCTCTTGTGTCATTTTCGATGTAACGGTAACGGTTATATATATATATAGTAAAAATTTGGTGGATTTACTATAACCGTTTCTGGCAGTGTAGGGGTCATATGTGGTCGATTTCCAAGTTTTATTATTTCTTAATTTGCATTATTTCTTATACAGTCAAACCTCTTTATAACGGTCCGGTATATAACGGATCCTCTCTATAAACGAAGGGATTTTCGGAACCGTCATATATTCGTTATATACATTGTATCCCTTAAACCGTCCAGCGGGCAAATTTGCCCGCTAAAATCTTTTCTAGCTTATTTTTGTACGTTTACTCCTAATTTTTATAAGCTTAACCACCATCCCTTTTTCTAAGCTTAAATAAATATATAACATATTTTTAATCAATATAATATAAAATTTGTAATTTTATTTATAATATTTGATTTATTTTGTAATCAATTCTGTAATTTTATTATAAGATATTTTTAAAATTTAAGATTAATAATAAAATTTTTTAAAATTGTTTATTTTTAACTTATAGACAACTATAATTTTTTTATAATTATTAAAAAAGTGAAAATAACTATTATATAATATATAATTAAAGCTAATATTAAACAAACTTTTTTGTAAAATATTTTAATTTTTGTTAAAAATATATTAGATATAAATTTATGGAATTTTAGCAAGCAAATTTGCTCACTAAATCTGATAGTTTAAGAGATAATGCATTTATTTTATAATGATCAAAATTCTCAGCTGTTACAAAGAAGTTTGATTGTAGATATAAAAATAATAATGACTTGAGTAACAATTATTTATATTTATTTATTTAATTTTTTTATTTAAAATTAATAATTACTAAATAATTTTTATTTTTTTAAATCAAAATTATAAATTATTCTTAATAATTTTAAGTTCAATTAATATATAAATATTATTCAAAAATTATTATAATTTTATATAAAAATTATTAGAAATTATCCAAAAATATTTTGATTTTTATATATATTATTAAAATTATTAAATTAATTAATATATAATAACTAATAAAAAATATAGTAAAAATTCAAAAAACATATAGTTTCTAATAAAAGTAATAATAAATGTGTTTTTTAATAAGAAATCATTCAAAACTTGTGAAAAATTGTAGATATATTTTTTAAAATATTGAAAACAAGTTTTTTTAATATTATAAAGCATGTTAATATAATAATATTTTGTAAAATTTGATGTCAAAAGTGATAAATTAAAATTTTTAATATTTAAATAGAAATAAAAAATATTTTTAATAAATAATTTTGAAAGAATTTTATAAAATATATTTTTAATTTAAAAAATTTTTTAGTTTATTTTTATTTAATATTAATTATTTTTATAATTTTTTTTTAATAAATTATAATATTATTATTTATTTTACTTAAAAAGAAGTATATAATTATAGTATTCATTTTAAAAATAAATAATATAATATAATATAATATAATCTACTAGAATAAGATCCAATTTTAATTAACTAATTTATTTATTTATTAATTAATTTCTTTTATAAATTAACATATTAATAATTTGCTTAATAATATATTAAGTTAGAAATTATAATAAATGAATATAATTTGCTTAATAATATACCAAAATAAATTATATTAACAAATAATAATATTATATTATATAAATAACATTTAATATATAAATATAAATAATATTTAATATTTCTATATTATACAAATATAAATAATATCTAATATTTCTATATTATACAAATATAAATATTTCTATATTATACAAATATAAAGATCAAAATATAATTAAATTAATTAATTAGATTATAAAATTAAATATTTAATTAATTAAATTATAGAATTAATATATAAAAAAATTCAAAATAAAACAAAGTCTATATCTTAAAATTTTGTCTATAAAATTACTTTTTATATACTAACAAAAAATATTTCTTGTAAAATTTTGAATTAAAATAATTTTATCTCTATTTCATTCCAAATTTTAATCTAAACTAATATTTTTTTTATTTTTTTGTAATATTAAATATTATAAGTATAATTTATAATTTTGAAAAAAATTATTACAAAAAAATTATAAATAATTTCTTTAATTTAATTATTTTTTAATTTAATTTCCATAACTTAATTTTATAATTTTTATAATATTACTTTATTTTATTAAGTAATATATATTATTTTTATATATATTAATTAAATCTCTTATATTCATCACTTTTAAAAAAACAAAATTTGACAAATATAAAAAAATATAACTATATATAAATTTTTTACTATATTTAGGAAAGCAAAATAAAATATCTATAAAAAGATATAATTATAAATAAATATAAATATAAAAAAATTTAAATATATATTAATATTACTTTGCTTGTTATTTTTACTTATAATATTTGCTTGTTATATTTATTTATTATATTTATTTATTATATTTGCTTGCTATATTTATTTAAAAATAATCTTTAAAATAATATTATTATTATAATTAGACTTTTGATAGATAATATTATAATATATATATTTAATAATAGTTTTTTTATAATTACTTGATTTTATTATAATTTATTTACTTCAGAATTATTATATAGTATATTTTTTCTATTTGTTGGATAAACTCTCATTATTATTAATAAATATTATATTTATATATATTTAATACTACTATAATTATAATAAATAATATATATATAGAGTTTGTAAAGTTTATAAAGTTTATAAAGTTTATATAAATTATATAAATTATATGAATTATATAGATTATATAGATTATACAAATTATATAAATTATATAATTTATAAAAATTATATAAATTATATAAATTATAATTATAATAAATTATATATAAAATTACATGTATAATTATATATAAAAATTATATATTTAGATTATATATCATATATAAAGTTATATAATTTCAAATTTATTTAATATAATTAAATAATAATTAATTAATTTAATTAATTTAATTAATTTAAATTATTAAAAATATTAAATATAATAAAATTAATTAATTATTAATAAAATAATTATATTCTGATTATAATATCATTTAATTAAATAATTTGCTGAATTAATTTGTTAAAATTAAATTTAAAATTATTTTAAATTATTTTATTAATTGAAATTGTTTTCTAAAACTATTTGAATTTTATATTTTATAAGTATTTCTAAATAATTTTTAAGTATTTATTAATATAAAAAATATAGCAAAACTGAATTACTTGCCAAAATATTATATTTATAAAAATAATTTAATAACTATTTTTATTTATTTATTATATTTGCTTGCTATTTTTATAATTTTATTATTTTGTTTATCAATTATATACTTCTATAATAAATTACTAAAAATCAAAAATAATAATAAAATATAGTAAAATTAAATTATTTTTTTATAATAAAAATTTTATTTTTATATCAAAATAAAGCTAAGAATTTATATTTTAATATATATTTTTTATAAATTTTTTAATTAAAATTTAATAATTTTAATTTTTAATTATAAAAAGTTTATATAATTAACTTTATAATCTGAAATTAAATTTAAAAAATCTATATTAAAATACAAGTTTTTAGCTTTATTTTAATATAAAAACAAAAAATATTTATTAATAAAAATAAAATTTTTATTACAGAAAAATAATATTAATTTTATTATATTTTACTATTTTTTTTTGGATTTTTGGTAATTTATTATAAGAGTATATATATTTAATTAGTTAATATTTAATAATATATTATTTAATATTTAATAATAATATAATATCTAATATTTAATAAGAATATAATATAAATTGTTCAATAAAATATAATTAAATAATAACTAAATATTTATATTATAACAATAACAAAATTTTATTTTTATTATATTTTACAATATTTATTAAATAAAAATAAACTAAAAATTTTTTAAATTACAAATATATTTTTATATTATAAAATTCTTTTCAAAATTGCTTTTAATAATTTTAATTTTAAAATTTTAATTTGTTATTTTTAATATTAAATTTTACAAAATATTAATATATTAATATCTTTATAATATTAAAAGATTTTGTTTTTAATATTTTAAAAAATATATTTACAAATGTTCATAACTTTTAAAATTTTTTATTACTTTTACTAAGAATTATAAGTTATATTTTAATATATATTTTTTCCAAATTTTTTAAATTTAATTTAACAAAATTATAATTAATTTTATTACTTTAATATAAAAACAATTAATTTTTTATTATAATTTATTAATAAATTTATATAAATTTTGTTAATTATTATATAGTATATTAATTAATATTTTATTTTTATATATTTTAATATATATTTTTCAATTTAATTAAGAAAAAATTTCAAATTACAGTGCTTGTCATATATAATGAGAATAATATTTTTTTTTACTTTGTTATAAAAAAATTGAAAATATATGAAAATTTGCAAATATATAGTTTCATATATTGTGATCAAGTTAACTTAAAATTATTTTATAAAATAACTTATTGTAATTATATTCAATTATCTAATCGAATTCTAATAGTAGACTTTAAATAAAAGAAAGATAATTAATCTAAATAATAGTTTTTTTATTATGTCATGAAAATTAATTAGAAATATATAAAAATTTAAATATTGTCATGATATGACATTTAACGAATAATCTTATTGGATAAGATTTATATTCATTATTATTGGATTATAATTAT
>CAJVPL010000609.1:0-22578 GCA_910591945.1 Ambispora gerdemannii | reverse complement strand
TAGGGATATATATAAATATTATAAATTATTTATCAACTTTATAATTAATATTTTTAGTATAAATTATTCAAAAAATAAAAAAATATTTATTAATAAAATAACAAATTTTAATATAAAGCAATAATATCAATTTTACTATATTTTACTATATTTTTTTTTAATTTCTAATAATATAATGTAGGGATATATATAAATATTATAAATTATTTATCAACTTTATAATTAATATTTTTAGTATAAATTATTCAAAAAATATTAAAATTCATTATTATTAATAAATTAATACTATTAGTTATTTAATTTTAATAAATTATTTTGCTTTAATAAATTTCAAATTTAAATTACTAATTAAAAATTATAAAAATTTACTCAAAATTTATTAAGCTTTAAAATTTTAAAGATCTAATAAATATATATTCTTATAATATATTATTAAAAATTTAAAATAAATTTGTCACTTTGGAATTTAATATTTCAATATTTAATAATTCTATTTAAATAAAAATATTATTATTAGATTTTTTTAATTATATAAATTTAATAGTAATATTTTTGTTTAAATAGAATATCAGATTTCAAAGTAATAAATTTATTTTTGAAATTTTCAATAATATATAAAATAATTAAAGTAATGCTTTTAGCAAAGATTGGATCTTTGAAATTTTAAATCTTGATAAATTTGAACTAATTTTATAAAATAATAACAGAATATTTTTTATTAGTGATTCAAATTAAAATTTGTTTTAAAAATTTACTAATTGAAAATTTAGTTTTACAAAAATAATTAATAATCAAAATAATTTTGTTAAAAAGTATTAGAAATTTCAAGATTTAAAATATTAATAAAAAAATTTTAATCACATATATAATATAAAATATTTAAATTTAATTATCTTATAAAAAAGTATTATAATTTTTGAATAAATTAATAAATAAAAAAATACTTTTTAAATTAATAGTTTTTTAGTAAAATTATATTTTGAAAGAGAAAATTTTTTATTTTTATTTTTGATAATATTATAATAATTTAAATATTGTTTATTATATATATAAATTGAAAATTTAATGCATATTCATGCAAAATCTTATAATTTTTGAACTAAAAATTGAAATAAAAAAATTCTTTTACAAATTAATAGTTCTTTATTAAAGCTATAACTTAATAAGAGAATTTTTTACTTATTTATTTTAGTTTTGAAAAAGTTATAAAATTTTAGTTTTAAAAAATATAGTACAGTCCCTAATAAAAGTAATAACAAATATATTTTTTGTTTATATTTTAATAAGGAATTATTCAAAAATTGTGAAAATTTGTAAATATATTCTCTAGGATATTAGGAACAAGTTTTTATTTTACTTTTACCTTTTTGTTTTATCTTTTTATTTTTATATATTTTATAATTTTTTACTTTCAAATAATTGTTTTAATTTTAGCTAGTTATTATATTTGAAATTTATATTTTTGAAAAAATATATAAATAAAAATACTGTCTGAATCTTAACTTGACATTTCATAACAAACAAAAATAAAATTCTCTTTAACAAAAATCTTCTTTCAAATAATATTTATTTCTTCCACTTTCAATTATATATATTAAAGCTTGCATACAAGTGGCTTTAAATCATATTGTGCCAAACAAAATGTTGTTATTGAATTTATTGATTTTGATTAAGAATTTTGATTTTTGATATTTTGAATTTCTGTTATTTTTGATCTTGTAATTTTGGTATTCCTCAAGCTATGTATGATAAAATTTAAAAGCGATTTTTTAATTATAAATTTTTAGATCATGTAAAAATTATTTCCGCTTCATTAATAATTCTATTACGACTCGATACAAAGTTCTCGAAAATGTAACGCTACAAACTTATTTGAGCATTTAATATTACATTGTTTCTCAATCCCAAAACTTATGTGCCTAAAGACAATGATTTGTTAACGATTTATGCAATTAACAATTGCACATACTTAAAATAACTAGCGGCGGAACCAATTGTAAAATTAACATCTGTTTCGAAAGATTATTACGCGTCTTTGACTGACGAAATTCTAACGTAATACCCACCAATTTACTAGCATTCATGAAATCATTACCAATTTTACGACACCTTTATACGAATTTATTGAAGATACCTATTAATAGATCGAAATTGGAATTCGATTCTTGGGCTGAGGCTATTTCCCGCAAAACATATAAAGGTGAGTTTAGCCAATGGTTACTTAATCTCACTTTTGCCATAATTTTGCACAAGAAAAAACCAATTAACGAAAGTTTTAGAGCATATATACTAATCGGATTTTTTCCGTTTCATAGACGCTTCCAAGAAATTCATCGGACTTATTCCTTCTTGCTCCTCGCCGTATCGGTGATTTTCGCGGAGAAATCAGTGTTCACTTAATCAACGCCGGTATTTTTACGTTCCACCAAGTAGAATTAGGGCAGTAACAATAAAAAGATTTTATGATATTCAAAAAGTATTACATTAGGGTGCAAGTGCATAGTAAAGAAAATAGTGGGAAGGAACTGCCATTGCCTTTTCAAGGCGGGTCTAGGGCCGGCATGATTTTTTTCCTCCCTTTAAACGTCCACTACTCTCATTTTTTAGTATATTCATTTATTACTTAGCCGGCCTCTTAATATCAATGAAAATAATAAAGTTTCGCCGTATTGGGCTTTTTATTTTTTAACCATGCATATATGCGAGTGTGTGTACATGCGAGACAAACGTTTATTTTTATGAAACTACCTTTTTATATTATCTCTTGTGCTGAAAAAAACTACAGCTCGAGTCACTTAAACACGGTTACTTAAACTGATAAAATTCAAATTGCTTCCAATCTATTAACTAAAAGTTATTTATCGAGTTTCTGAATTTTGCGACTTATCACATGATAAAATACTAATTTTTGATTGGTTAATAGATAATGTAAGAAATATATAAAATACACTTCATTTAATTTAAAGAAACGAAAATAACAAATAATCTCGTTCAAATTAAAAAAGCAAAAAACAGTTGATAATATATATTTTAATAGCTCAAAATATTACAATGAATTTTACTTTACAAAATAAAACTGATACAGAAAGTGAAAATAAAAGTAATTCTGATAGTAAATTCGCTGTTTGAATGATAATACAGTGGTAATACAGGGTATCCTTATTTTCAAAATTTTGCCGCGTTTCATGAGTGAGTGGTTCGCGTTCTAAATAAAACTGCCAAATGCATGCCTAATATTCTCCATTATTAGTTATTTGTTCTAATGACCCTGAATATTTCCCATGCATCAATCTCATATCTGCCTTCAGGTAATATAGCTGGTTGCTCATAAAATCCATTTTCTCTAATTTTACAAATGACAAAAGGAAATATAATGTCGTCTTCTAGTCCATAATCGGGCTCATCCGTGTGTATATTTCCATGAATATAAATGAAGCTCAAATCTTCACCAAAATTCAACAGAATGCCATTGGGATATACGTTTGCCTGAGAAATCGCTTTATCAAAATCTTTAACTCGGCTTAATTGAGGATCTGTTCCATGTTCGTCTTCACTCGAGAAAATAAAACTTTCTGACGTGTGAATATATTTATTCTTACAATTTGGTAAATCTCGCTTCCAATTGATAGGATTATAGGTACCAATTATTTTTCCAGAACCTTTGATCCTCATTATCATTAGTGAAGGTCCGTGGTGACATTTCATTGTTGGTAATAAATTGTATGTTGACTGATTATAGTATTTATCATGAGAAACTGACCGATCATTCATGCGAAACAAAAGTGTAAATTGAAATGGCATGTCAAATTCGGTATATGGATCTTCCGTGGAATCTTTGCCATCAATCCATGTCGCAATCAATGCTACAAAATCGTCATCAATCATTTCTGATTCAAAAAATGAACCAATTTGGGGTGGAATTTGACTATCTTTTCTAGCGACTCTAAAAATTTCCCATTCATCAAGTTCGTAATCACCTTTAGCTATTATATCTGGTTGCTCATAGGATTCATTTTGCCTAACCCTACAAATGACTAAAGGATCAAAATATTCGTCACGTTCGTCATAAACAAAGCTTAAACCTGTGCCAAATCTTAACAGCACACCATTAATATCTGAGCGAGGAAGTATTTCCTCGGAACAAATTGCTCGATAAAAATTTTTAACACGGCTTAACCGATGATTTGTTCCATTTATATCTTCACTTGAAAAAATAAAGCTTTCTGATGTAGTTTTATATTCACTAAAGTTTGACCTTTGTTTCCAATTGATGGGATTATAAGCTCCAATTATCTTTCCTGATGTTTTAAGTTTCATTATCATCAGCGAAGGTCCGTGGTGGCATTTCATTGTTGGTAGTAATAAGTTATCCGCTGATTGGTTATAATATTTACTATGTTCCTGATAGAAAGTATTATCGCGCATACGAAATAAAGGCGTAAATTGGAATGGCATATTAGACCAAGTGTACCGAGCTTTCACAGGATCCTTTTTATCAATCCATGTCGCAATCAATCCAATAAAGTCGCTATCAATAATCTTTGTCTCAACGGGTGGATCAATGCGAGGTGGAATTTTAACTTCTTCGTTTGTTACCATTGCTGGTTGACCATCTTTTCTCCTGACTCTAAAAATTTCCCATTTTTCAACCTCATACCTGCCTTCATCCAATATAGTTGGCTCATAAAATCCGTTCTTAACATGGCAACTGACATAACTACTCATCTTATTAAATATTAAATCGTCGCCAAATTTTAATAGCACACCACTGGGATTTACGCCCTCTATACACATTGCGTGATTGAAATCACGAACTCTGCTTAATCGATGCTTTATTCCATACCTATTTTCACTTGAAAAAATAAAACTTTCTGATGTACAAACATATACTTTCTTTGATAAATCTTGCTTCCAATCGATAGGATTGTAAGCACCAATTATTTTTCCAGATCCTTTAAGTTTCATAATCATTAGTGAAGGTCCGTGGTGACATTTCATTGTTGGTAAGAATCTATTTGAAGATTTGTTGTAGTATTTATGGTGTTCTTGATAGAAGGTTGTCTGATCTCCCATGCGAAACACGAGCCTAAATTGGAATGGAGTATTAAATCTGGTGTATGGAGCTTCCATAGGATCCTTTCTGTCAATCCACGTCGAAATTGTTCCAGCAAAGCTGTTACTGATAATCTTTGGTTCAACAGGTAAATAAATGCGAGGTGGAAGTTGAGATCGAACTTCTGCTGTTGGTAATATTTGTTCAAACTTGAGAATTGACATCTTTTCTTTACTCAGGTTTTTGTATCGAATCAGTTGCAACCCATTCTCTAAAGTAACTCCCAATGCATTGATCTGAGATGTATTATCGGTTGAAGTATCGAAATCGGGGGTGTTTGCAATGCCCCACTCAATCAATTTATTAAAAATCATTATTTCTGGCAAGCAAATCATGTCCAGCTTTAAGATGCGCAACAATAATTCCTCATCAATCGATGTAAATTCTGGGGATTCAAATAAAATCAATGGCCTCTCTACAAAGATATCTTGGCAAACTAAATAGAGGTCTTGAGCGGATGGAATTTGATAAGAGGTTCTTAATATCGAAATAATATCTTCATCACACCATTCCTTGTTTTTATCCCTTTTTTCATCTAATTTGGATCTTAAAAGGTTGAAAAACTCGTGGAGGAGAAGAATATCAGATACCAGCATTAATTCCATTAAAATATTCGTATTCAGATTTTCCAAAATGATCGTTCCGCTACAGATACCCCTGCGAATTTCAAAACCATAATAATTATTATTAATGCGGAAAGTTAAAAAAACGAGAATTAATTCACGAATGATCCTTACTTTAATATTATTTCAAAGGCATCAGATGAAACATCCAAGCTTAGCTTATACTTATCATCAACTTTTCTTGCCCATTTTCCTGATAAAGCAACCTCAAAATATTCGCATCTTCTGCAGAGCACGCTTGAATGCGCATCGAAAATCTTGATATCGCCGGATGTTTTATCGTAGATTTCTATAATAGTATCATGAGGATCGTTGGTTACAGAAAGATCCAAGGAACCTGAAGATAGCTCGGGCAAGCGATAGGAAAGCATTTTGGTAAATTGAAGATATTTTGAAAACGAGACATTTTGGATTATCATTCATTATATATGTGTTTGTCTATTAAATCTGTGTCACGTCGTGTCATAGATTGTGCAAACTTTTATTGAACGAACTTTAACACTTTGCTCATTATATAATTTCCATTATTGGCCAGAGGATTGATTGCCGAAAAAAGAAATTCCTCTATTTGGACTGGGGTCCCCGACTATCCATCCGACATATTTTTTTACAGATGGTCTGCATTATCAGTTGGGCCATTTACCTAAAATTTTCTAATTTAGAAATAACGCAAAAAAATAAGTTATAAGGAGTATTGAGATCAAAGCTTCAATGATCCGTTGGCGTTTTGCTGAAGACCCATGTGCGAAAAGTGGAAAAAAAGGGGTGTACTTGATCAGCATAACTCTGAGCAAAAAAATTAAGCAAAAGTTACGCCAGAGGTTACTTTTTGATGCACTTGAATGCACCCCTAATTTAGGTTACTTTTTGATACGTGTCGCACTCTCGTTATAGTGAAGAGGGAAAAACCTTCACTATAATTTATAACGAGAGAATATTATATTACTTTACTAGAGTTAATAGTTGAAGCTAGTATATTAGCTTTAGGCTTAAAAACGTGACCATGCTTCGAAAAAGTAACGGCGATGAATCTTTATTACCAACATGCATATATCGATATGTAAAATAATCAAACAGTGTCTGGAATTTAACGTTAAAGTCCCATTACGTAAATAGTTTTTGTAGACTAGTGAATCATTATTTATATAAATCCTATAACCTTTCAGAATGACAAAATGCACCACACTCAAATGTGGCTTAAAATGTAAAATGCATCAAACATCCCGTTATAAGTGATCAGGACAGTTTTAATTCTTTCTTATAACGAGGATTTCTTCTAATACCGATACTGATTTGAGTCAGGAACAAAGCTCTCTTATATGGGAATTTTCTTTTCTCGAGTTTTTTTCTTATAACAAGGGTCAGGAATTTTTTCGGAAATATCTAATGATCATACAGATTGCTTGATCTATTATGACCTTTAAAAACTCCAAAGTACTTTTTTTCTATCTTGTATATCGAATTCGGCATTGTTATTGTTAAACCAAACATGCGATTATTTTACTGATCAAAGAAATAGCCAAAATATTACTTTATTTGCGCCAACAATGAGAGGAAATGACATATACACAATCTATCATTAGATAGTGATTAATTAATAATACTGCGTCTTTTGTATCATATATAAAAGGCAGTTTCAATGTAAAATCTCATTCATTTGACATTTAAGAAAATAAAGTTTTCTTACAATGGGTTTGATTTCATTTTGAGTTTTTAATTTTTTCCGCAAGAATTCTTTACAGCAATGAGAGTAAATATGTATGCTTTTTATCGAATCCACATCAAACAACAAAAATAATCAGAACAAGGCGTACCAGTAAACTTTTTCGCAGTAGAACCACGAAAAGATTGTCCACACACTGAAACAGATGTTTCGTTCTCAGATTGGGGTCAAGTAGCAGTGGATGGTAAAAATCAACGTGATTTAAACTTGCAATCATATTTGATTTTATACAATTTTATTGTTGGTAGTAAAACAAGAATGTCAGACTTGTCATGATAAAGAAGAGAATTGGCGATGCTTAAATTGTCAAGGTGTATTTTGTAGCAGGTAATGGATGACATTGATTTCTTCTCTCTTTGATCCCGTGTTTCTTTTTCTTCATTCTTGATATTAATAATATTATTATTAGATATGTGAACGGTCACATGAATCAACACCACAACGAGACAAACCACAAAATAGCAATTTCATTCAGCGACTTGTCGACATGGTGTTATGCGTGTGATGACTATATCACTAGTCCAGTAGGTTTTTTATTACTAATACATAATCTGTCTTTTTATACGTGCATTATTAAGAATGAAAATTGGTTAAGGCATTACGACAAATCGAAACATCTTTCGCGGAGATAAAGTTTCCCGATAATGCGGTGATTACCATAGGAGGAGGTTCTTCGTCATCTTCATTCACTACCACTCCCACTACTATTACTATTAATAGAGGAAATGGTAATGTGCAAAATGAAGAGAATAACAGTGGTGGTGGTACTTCCAGTGGTACGAATGAATCTAAAGGGAAAAAAGCGGAAGAATAGTATTTCTAGTTTATTATTGACGTCATGATTAACATGAAGGATATGTATGTTCTTGATTGCGCAATAAGAAATACAGTTGAAAACTTTATTTATTTTTTTTAATGATTTTATTTACAGTAAGAGGGAAACAGTAACAAAATATATTTGTAATTGCAATGACGTGTTTCAAAAGTAGATCATATTATCATCATCATTGAAAAACTATCCAATAACTAAACAATCTTTAAATATCACTATTGTAATTATCTTGTAAGAAAATCTATATTATTGGAAGTAGATACTAATAATATGAGAAATCGGAACTTGTACACGAAATGATTGCATACAAACATCATTTACTTTGGTTACTCAAAGACACGACACGTTACTGTTCCTCGGCGACAGCATGTTGGAGAACCTCAAATTTTTCAGGGTTTACAACCTAGCAAGGAAAATGTATTTAAGCGTACATACTAACGCTAAACACGTTCATACATTAATTATTTGTTACCTGTATCTTCTGATATCCTTTTCCTTGTTCATTATCGACATTCGGGAATTTATCATGTTCTCGTGCGTCACTTGAATCGGTTATCACGCCCCAATTATGACCACCTGCTCCTCCCTATTAAAAAATAACAATTATCGTTAGGTTACTCTCACACAATACGTGAATGCAAATATTCACACACAACAAATAAGCATAAAATAAAACAATGGTACAAAGGTATCATGATGATCAAAAGATGATCAAAAGATGATCAAAAGACATCACGAGGATCAAGAGATTTTTCTAAAATTTTCTGGATTTGATAAATGTGTGTGATTTACCTTTTTCGGGTTGCCTCTTGGGTCGTTCAAGCCAGACCTGGAATTGTTTTGTGTTGGGGGATTTTTGTTTAGAATATTGTTAATTTTTTATGTGTCAATTATCACATTAATTATATGTTTTGTATTTGTATGTGTATATGAATGTATGTGTATAAGAGAATTATAGAATCGCGAGCGAGAGATAATGGTTTTACAACGAAAGAATTTGTAATTGCTATATTTTTACAATAATTAACCAAGGGTAAAATAATCACCTTTGAAAGTGACGGTCACGGTTGATAACACCAGGAGAAGACGATTGTTTTCTTCGCGACATTTTTATTTCGAGCGTAAAGGTTAAAAAAGATTACTGTTTTATTGTTGTTGATAGTTTGCGGGTATTATATTTATTTATTTATAAAAAATTGGTTTGGTGATGGTTGTAATTGTGTGAATTGAAATTTGCGGAGAGAGAAGTAAAAACCCAAGCCAAAAGCAAAGTGCACACCAATCGTATTTATATGTCTTTGCAATTAATTTATGCTAGTAATTTCTTCTCACGATCATATTTTGATAAATGACATCTTAAATTAGATTATGTGCGAACGCGATTTACACCATCATACGTTTTCAAGTCATACATGTGGACGATTGATCAACATCAAGTGATCTTTATTTTTGGACGATCTGTAGATCGATCAACTGATTTTCTGTCTGCTTTGCGCGAAAGACACGAATTTTGAATTCATGTAGTCTATATTATTAAATTAGCTTTAAAAGTCATTTTTATATCGCAATCTCTCTCGAAAAGTTATAAAATATATTTCGAAACACCAACATATAGCATCAAAAAATGTCTGAAAGAGTGAGTAACAACAGATTTTCAAATTTTTGTCATTATCGATACATTTACCTCGGTTAATAATATGATTTAACAAACAAAGGTTCGCGCACGAGGGCATGGTTCACGAGGAGGTGGTAGAGGGGGTGGAAGCTCAGGTGGTGGTCGTGGAGGAGGATCGGGTGGAGGCACAGGATTTGGCTCTGACCAAAAGTTTAAAAAGGAATCGATATTGGATTTACAAAAGTATCTAGATAAAAAGATTCGTGTAAAATTTAATGGCGGACGAGAAGGTTGGTTGGTTTTTTCGTCGTCTTGATGTAATTCAGAATAATTATGAGTTAACGTGTAATGGTTATCTAGTAACTGGCTCATTAAAAGGCTTCGATCAGTTACTTAACCTCGTGTTAGACGATACCGAGGAACAATTACGAGGTACATTTGCATGTTTAAACAAAAATCAACCTCACCTCCCCTTTCTCTCCAAACTATTTCCTTTACAAATCAAAAATCTTTCTACTTAACCTTTCCCACCTGACTACCAAAAAAACAACCAGACCCAGAAGATAACAAACTCACAAGTGAAGCACGTAATCTCGGTCTTATTGTATGTCGTGGTCCCGCGGTGATACTGATATCACCAGTGGACGGGACCGAGGAGATTCCAAATCCTTTTGTGCAGCAGTAGTAGTAAATAATCTCAATATTGTGTGAAAAAGAAGAATTAAAAACTTTTTAGAGAACATCAATCCACTATCCTAAGCAAATCAGTGATTAATTCGATCGACTAGACTGTTTTATTTGTAAAAGTAAAATAATACACCTTTGAATATACCTGTAACAGTAATAATATTAATATTCACACTAAATAAAAAATAAACAATCTATGTATGCATATTTCTTCTTTTTTGTCTTGATGTCATTTTGTATTCTTCTTTGATCAAAATACAGTATCATATTATGAATATTAGGTAAAAGGCACGGATTATTAAAATACATTTTATATAAAATTACACAAACATTCACACCAATTTGAACCCATAAAACATTTTCTTTCTAATTTTTATGCAAAATTATTCTAAGAATTCCTAATAATTTATTATTTATGCAATAATTAAAAGTCCATTCAAGTTATTATTAACCTTCTTGTTATTAAAAAAGCAACACGCGACAAAAAAATCTAATCTCGTTTCCCACCACCCTTTCTTCGTGTCTTTAACTTATTCTCTTGCAGACTCGTAGCATTCTCCGAAGCAGCGACAACATCCTCAATCAAGCTTTTTTTATACAGCTGATACTCACCCTCGGTTCGTTTTCCATACTTTACCAAAAGTCGATACTCGACATCCTCCAATTCCCATTCGTGTGGTGTTAATTCGAGATTTTCACGTTCCGCCAAGAACAATTTATGAAAATCTTGTGGTTGCCCAGGTGCTGCACCACCCATTGCAGCCATCGATTGCATATCACGCATGCCATCAGCGGCATTGTCTTCGCCTAGCAATAAAGTGAAGATACTTCGTAAACCGAATAGGTTTAGGAAATACCATGAAAGCGAGGAAACCCAAGTCACATCCATATCTGGTGTCTCGACACCTCGTTGTAACATTGATTTGAAGCGTAAAGTTAATGGAAACGGTAATTTGACTATGAGAGCACAATAAAAATAATTAGAACAAGAAAGATTTATTATGAAATTGATAATAATATGATCGAAATACACATACTCAACACAAATCCCGAGAAAAAGAAATTCACCCATGCCATAATAATAGTTTGCGGTATAATCATCGCCATATTCTTCTTCATTCCCTCCATCATCATCTCCATACCCTGTGGATCAGTCATCGGATTAACAGGTTGATTTGCCGCGGCAGGATTCTTGAGAAAAGTCCCACGTTCGAACGCACTTGACAGGTAAATCTTTCGAGCATGAAACGACGGGGGTGGAATATTGTTCCCGTAGAGTCTGAGAACTGTTCCTCGTTGCAGTGCTTTTGTCTCACGTATTGCTTTCAGCCCGGGTTTCTTGAAGGTGTTAGCACCGAGTAGTATTGTGACTTGATCTCGAAGCACCCCCACTAGAACCATGACAATCATGATAGGTATTAATACCCAATCCCTGATTGCTATTCGGAATAATAGTTTATTAATAGATTAGAGTTGAGAGGCTAGTTTTTTTATAATAAAAGATAAATCAAAGTTCAAGCTTCGGCTAACCTGGGTCAAGATATAAAGCTTGGCTAAATAATAATTTTGTCTGTATGAGTTAAAGCCTAAATAGAATATACTATGAGCTTTATGAACATTTACCTCTCGACAAGCGTGTTTGCAATAGGCTGCACCATAGTTTCTCGTCTTTAATCTTGAAGTTAAATGTTATATATACTGGACTGGTAATAAAGTCATCAATTTCTTTAAATTATGTAAATCACTTTCCAATTTCGGGATCGCGAGAAATTTGCATCATTAACACATAAGACAGATTTATATTTGATTGTACATGAATCTAATTCCCATATAGATTTCGTATCCATGTACAATAGCATCATTAAAATCTAAAATTAATAAAAGTACAAAAAATAATATATAACATAGACCGAGAAGGAGTGAATAAAATTAAAAAGTTCTAAGACTAGGAGCAGTGGGTTGACAATCAGGAATAGAAACACCTGGTTTCAAACTTCGATCCGGATAAAACAAACCCCAACTACCTTCCAACAAAGTGAACATTGCTGTCTTCCACGGCGTATCAAACGACTCGAAATAATAATATCGATATCCTTTACTATTCGCGGGACACAAGAAATTCTGTAAAAATGTATTCAAATTCGGATTTGACGCGATTGATTGTTGATGCGACTCTCCTGCGGTAGGCCATCCGACTTCAGACATGACCGCAAGTTTTTTTTGTTTGGCTGCCGGGGTGACATCAAAATCTTCAAAGAATTTGAATGTCCAAGCGGCAGCTTGGGCGACAGGCACACCGCCGAAGTATGGATGAACGTTTGCAAACATTATGTCGTTCGCAGTTACGAATGCTTGGTCAACGTTTGAACCGAGATCTGATGTGAAGACTGGCATGTTTTGTGGTGCACCGGGCATTGCGAGAACTTTTTTACGGACGTCAGCGATGCGAGAGTATAAATCTGACGTTGTGATTTCTTTACGGAATATAACTATATATAACAAAATTTGGTGAATTAAAATTAAAAATACATCTATCTAAATTCACGTAAAAAAATGCTAATATCAAACATACCTTCATTTCCTACCGAGATACCTTCGATGTAATCAAATCCATGCTGTTTTAGATTATTAAATAAATCGTTGTATTGTCGTTGATAAGTGGTCATATTATTGTCAATCCAAATGGTAGGAACAACAGTCATTTTTAAACCCAAAATCTTAATCGCCATAATTGTATAATTTGACATATCACAATCCATTCCATAAAGTCTTAGTCGATTAGTCAACTGCGACAACAACTTCACATCTTCAATCACATCACCCAAAGTATTCGTGCACCATGGGTACGTGGCATTCACGGGTCCATAGTTTATACCGTAAAAAGATTTTTTGAGTTTGGGATCTGGGATAATGTTAAGATCGACTAATTTGTTGTCCCATGTATAGAATTTTTGGTCTGTCTTGACTGGTGTATTTACCGAAGCATTTCCTTTGTTGGTAGAACTACCATTGCCATCACCGCCAATATCAGCAGAATTGACATTGTTTGAATTATTTGATCCAGATTTATGAAGGAATATGTATGAAACACCAGCAATAATACCAGCTACCACTAAAATACAAACAAAAATAACAATCCAGCGAGACGTTCGTGCACCTCGCTGTTGTGCTTTAAGCCATTCACTAGAATCTTTATCAACCATTTTGCTGTTACTGTTATAGAAGAATAGAATTGAATTAATCGACTTTCTTTTTGTTGGTAACATTAATATTGTCTTTCATCCTGCTTACCTCACGCGTTGTAGTTTTCAAAAGAAAAAATAATAAGTAATTCGATATTTAGATCTCGAGCGGTATATCAAAAAACTTGCATTTAGCTCAAATACACTTTTTTATTCTTATTATTGTACAAATTCTACGATATGAGAATTTTTTATTTTTACAATATACACGGAATCTGATGGTCTAAAGAAATAGTAAAAACTCGAGCAGGGATGACTTTAAAAGAAGTATGTGAAGATAAAATGCGGTGGTATTAAAACAAAAAAAAGGGAAAGGAAAAAAACGAGATTTGTTGATTGAAGGTGAATTTTAAAGGAAGGAAAAGAGGGAAGCGCACTTTCTTCAGCTCAGTTACGACACTGTAAAAGGGGATGTAGGGTGAGAGAGATGGGTTTGGTGGGTGATGGTGATGGTGTGTGTCGATAGGAGGAAGTTGAGCTGTCGACAGGAGGAAGTTGAGGTGTCGGTAGGTAATAGGAAGTTGGAGTGTACAGTAGTAATAAATATATTAATGTTTTTCTATATTCATTATTATTACTACTCGAAAAAAAACATTGTACTATCAAAATACATGTTTTGTGCATTAACGTTTAATTTCACAAAGAAAGTACATGTATTGATATGTATGATTTACAATTGACTATAAAAGTATTACATTCACAACGGCCGCATGGGATTGGCACTTTTGAGCTATATTATAAACTTCGGTATACAGTCAACTCTCTCTAAATGCACACACTATGTTTCCATTCTATCTTGGTTCGGTCCCAAGTTAATAATATTGCCAAGTAAAATGCTCTCTATAAATGCACTTTTCATATGTCTCCCGGCGGTGTGCATTTAGAGAGAGTTGACTGTATAGGGATTTTTTTAAATAGTTAAAAATCGATATAAGCCGAATCCGATGTATACAGCGCCGTTGTAAAGGACTTTGACTGTATATAACGATAGGTGTAATTAATTTTTGCATGTTTAATAGATGTTTATATTAATTACGGCGCTTAGGCCACATATGGATATATATCACGTTAGTTTTTTCCCACAACAGGTTGTGTTCTATGTAGAATAAAATTTGTGAAGGTACAGCGATAAGTTCCTACAATTAAAAATTCAGAGATCAAATAAACGTGCGCGTCTATATCTTCTATACATTCTATACAACCATTCACCTTTTCATTTCAAACTTGATACTTGATCATCGTACAATTAAAATTCCCTCATAATAAGAAAAAAATGTTACTTTGCGACATGCTCGACAACCATATTGTAATGTACTTCGCACACTGTTGTTTTCTTCACGACTTAACGAATTTTACTTTGCGAATACCAATTTCGTATTATGCATTTATACAAAAGAAACGGACCTGCTGTTTGAGCGGGAAAAAATAAACGTAACGGCAATAACAAGAGATGAATTTTAATCGAGGCACCCTCAAAATTTGGGGACACTCCCTGATAACGTTTATGAATCCATTTGGATGCGCCGGCGCATAGCCAGCTAGGTAGCTGATTTTTCTTATATATCGACTCGGTCATGCTGGATCACATATTTCACATACGGATTTTTTTTTATCGATCATTTCTTTAATAACTCCTCGGGATAATAAGATGACGTTCCTTTTTTTGATATTATGAGTATAAAATAAAGCATGATATCAGGAATTAAAAAAGCTCTTAATGCAATCGATTATAATCAACGTAATCCAAGAGACATATCAAATGAAAAGATTTTATTTATTGATTTTATAATTGATTGTTTTGATTATTACAAGAAAGAGAGAAAGAGAAAAAGAAGTGAAAAAAACTATAAGTTGAGTTGTTTGTGATGCCTTATGTGTGTTACTACTACATTTAAAAATTGTCCAAAAAGAAGGTGAATGTGTGTGTAAATGTTTCTGTGAATATGCTATTGATTATACCCCAAATACACAAATAGTATAAAATTTTCCATTTGGGTTAATAGATGAATTGAATAATTGCGTAATTGGGTGAATTATGAAATTATAGATGGATAAAAAAGTTATGCTAATAAAAATATATACAATGAACATATATATATATATATTATTGTACACAATAATAACGAAAGATTAAATATTAGTGGTCGTAGAGGTAGAAGAAGATGAAGAATTATTATTATTATTATTATTATTAGAAGGCGGCGAAGAAACGGATAATGATAAAGATGATTCTTTTTTGATATCAGAATGAATTTCTCTTAATACTTCTACTAATCCATTAAATGCATCGACAAGTTGTTGCTTAAATTCTTCATTTTTGCGTTGATATTCTTCCCACCTTTGTCGTTCTTCACGTTTTCGTTCTTGATCTTCTTGATGTTGTCTTTCAAGAAGTTCGAATAATTTTTCTATATTAGTTTTTGGTTTCTTATTCTTACGTTGTTGCTGATTTATTATCCCACCACTCCCGCTTCCACTATTATTGATCCCTATTGAAGATGTGGATGTTGTTCCTTCATCTATAATCATTAGAGCTTCTGCTGCTGCACGTTTTAGTGTTATACTTCCATTACTGGTATTATTTTGCGGGTGATGATTATTATGATGGTGATTGTTGTTGTTTATCCCATGTAACGAAGATTCAATGATAGGTGATGCAGATGAATCGAATGACAAAAATGAGGATTCAAATCCAATTGGTGGCATGGAAACAATATTTGCAACAGCAGATGACGATGAGGAAGTTCTATTTAATGTAAATCGTTCTAGCGAGAATCGATCTGGTGGTATCATAGATGAAGGTGTTGTTGTGGATTGATCATAATTAGTGATAGTTGAGGAGGAAGAAGAGGACGAGGAAGAGGAACCACGATCACCCAAGTAAATTCCTGCTTTCTCTTCGTATGTGTCTGTAAAGCTATTAATCTCGCCCACTATAGCTTTTATTTCTTCATTATATTCAAATAACACTGGAGTCACTCCTGGCTGATTGTTGTGTCGTTTTGTTGCCTTGTATCGACAAAATAATCGTTCCCATTGTTGCTAAAATTTTTATAATTGTTCACGTGACAAATCACATGAAATTTGAGAAATAAAAATATCATTTCATTATTTATTTGTATGTCAATTGAAATCAGAATTAATAATAATAAAATACCTGACATGATCGTTTACTTCTCTCTGGGTAATGTCGATTATGTTCTTCGACAACTCGATCCCATAGTTCGCCTTTTTGATTGTTTGTACATGCAGATTGTATATTATGGTAATAACGATGCATTGTATTCAAAAAATATTTCGTCTCTGTATGACTCCATACTCGACGGGCAGCAGATTTTTTCGGTGTTTCCATCGGTAATCCATCCGATTCAATAACTAAACCTGGTAAGGATATTGTTGTCGTCGTTGATGTTGTGGTATTTGAAATATTTTGTTGTTGAAAATGATGATGATTATGAAGTTTTGAATGTGATTGATGATCATCTTGGTGTTGCATATTTTGTTCCGATAATTGTTGGTGTTGCTCTGAGGAATTTTGTTCTTGTTCTTGGAATTGTTGTTGTTGTGGTTCAGAATCTTGCATTTGTTGTTCGTCCTGATGTTCCTGCTGCTGTTCTTGTAACTGTTGCTGCTGTTGTTCTTGTAGAGCTCGTTGTTGTTCCTGATAATGTTGTTGTTCATTTTGTAATTGTTCTTGTTGCTGAGAATGTTGATTCTGATAATGAATTTGTTGAGGACACATGCGTAGATTAGGTGGTGTATCTAATGACATTGATGTATCCTGGCCAAGTAATGGCATCAATGGACTTCTCGATAATTTTTCTTCTTTTATTTGTCGAGGTGCCAGCAAGGAAACACTAGCACTAGCACACGGAAAATCATACGGCGATAAGTCATCGAATCCCATTCCGTTTAAAGAAGGTGGAGCTGGCGGTTGTGGTGGCGTTGGCCTCGACAAATAACGTTGTGCCCCACTATGATACATGTATTCGTATATCGGTGGAGGCTGTGAAGAAATAGCAGCAGCGACAGACGTCGTGTTATCCCATTGTGGAAGCGGTTGTTGTGGTTGTCTTTGATTCGACATTCTCATTTCTAGTTCTCGTTTTTCCTTTTTTTTTCTTTGTATCTTCTTTTTCTTGCAAGAGACGCGTATTTCTTTTTTTGTAATTTTTTGTTATCCCTCTTGTCTGTGTGTATACGTCTCACCACGTGTATTAAGTCAAAAAACGTTTTCAGGCACGTTGTTTGTTTCCTCTTTTGAATTGCCAGACCCTTGATCATCAGTCGCGTAATAAATGTGGGGTGTGTATCGTGCGTCGTGTATCATCTTCTATCAATTGTAGCGGTAACAATTGAAACTTCTGTGAAGAATGTTTTATAGAAGGCCAATTTAATAATTAATAACCTGGGGGGAGTATTTTTGCTCTTGATCTATTATCAAGTAAATACCAAATTACCATTATTAAGAAACAACCATTATTAGGAAAGTTCTCACGAGCAAATGAATGAATAATTCATTAATTTTTTTTTAGGACCGAAAAATATTGTTAATGAATGCTATTTATTTATTAAGTTTATTCTCAACAAAAAATAACGAGAATACAGTCATCCCTCTTTATAAGAACATGGTTGGGCAATAAAAATTGGTCCTTATAGAGAGTTTGTTCTTATAAAGAGGTCATTTTTATTATCAATATTAAATTATTCGGTTCTCAAAATTGTGTTTCTATAGAGAGGTGTTCTTATATAGCGTGTTCTTATATAGAGGGATGACTGTACATTTAAATATCGAATAATAAATGGAACAAAATATAATCAATATAACTTGAATCACACGCATCCAATAATTTAAGAACTTTCGGCTATCCTTTTTCATCTTTCTAACCATCAAGCTCCGTTCAACAACACATCTCGCAAATTATTTTGTGCCGATGGATTCCCATCATCAACTGCAGATCGTAAATATTATCTCGATTATACCTCACGCCTTTACTATTCATTATACAAAGGGCGTATCGAAGCTGTCCCCCCAAGCAAAACATTACCAAGCAGTTTTGGAAATCGCGTGCTTTATATGCTTTTATTCCGTCATCAAATGGCATTGATGGTTTGATTGGAACTTCTATTTCGTCGATTCGATCGTTTGAATTGATCTCGATACTGGGCGTGGAGTTGTGCCATGAAAAAGGAGGTTCCAAATGGGAAATATCCTAATTACCTAAATCTCTGCGTAAAGGCAATCCAGGGCTTTTGCTTGAAAGAAAAGTCTCGCCTATTTTATTTAATTCGAGGATATTTCTTGGAGGATATCCCCTGCCTAAGTTGAATAAAATCATTAAGAATATCATTAAGGATATAAAGATGTTTAATATATAACCTTCTCTAATCAATTTCGCATATTCAATCTGAATCCCCGATGGTCAAAGCAAAACTTACTATTTCTCTTTAAGTCATTTTTCATATAGGATATTCAAGATAGAGAAGATTCTAACCTAACAGTGTTATGTATGGTTTTAAACAGTTTACTATAAAACATCTCTAGTGCTAGTCAATAAATAATCTCAATATCTCTCCCTTTAGGGCGACTAAGATGAAAATTTGTGATTCAGTTAGGATAAAAAATCTATTAAAAATATTTCCACCTAACTAATATTATGATGCAAAATATCCACCACATGCAAGAAAAGACTATCAATCGCAATTTATATTTTCAACGGCCAATTAATATCATTTTTCATATAAAGACTTCGAAAATTTCCATATTCTGCCAATTCAAAAACCATCATATCTTGATTGCCTATTCTCGAAAGACCACGATATCTTGTCTTTCTCATAATCTTTCTAATAACGCGAGTTCAGTATCAATCCTATGTGACTTGTAAAGCTTAATGAGTTTTACTGTAATATCTAATCCTTTCCGTATTCTCTCTCGTATGGAACATGTGTCTCTAATTGGTGGCGGTAATAGTGGAAACGTAATTTCAGATGATGGTGCTTGTGCTGATCGTAAGACCTCGGTATTCGTTAAGAATTACATTATGATATAAAGATTATTACAACTTTCACTCCTGCCAAATCTTTTAGCGTTTCTCGATCAATAATACATCGTTGCTCTTTAGAAACATAGCCAAACTTAAATCCCATGCAGCCTGATCAAATTCCGCAATAAGACTATTAAGCTTTTCTTTACCGAATTAGCCTGTGTAAATTTACGATACCTTTGAAGCTGCGATACATCCTCTTTGATTTCAAAATTTTTCTCATTCTCTTTTTTTCCGGCGCTGTAATGTTTTAATGGCCATCTACACGATCCATCAATGCAATACATATTTTTTTGTTATACTGTGCCACTTCATAATTTCGTCGCTACTGCGGCTAGTAACATTATGAAAGGCTTTATGGTTTCCCCGATAGTACCTATACCATCGACCATTTGTTTCTGTGTTGCTTCCTTGTGAAAGTGTCCATAGACAACTATTTCTATGGTGCCGGCACGTTCTGAGCAAATTTATCGATATTACTCATGAATAAATATATTAAAGCCCAAATGTGGGAAAATTTGCGAAATAGGTGTTCACAGTGGCGCAATATTACAAAAATTTTTGTATCATCATATGGCTGATTCCCAAAGCGGTTGTGGAATCATATGTAATCATATGAAACTGTATTTGTAGAATTTTAAAATAATAATCTACTGATTTGAACTAGAGTTGATTTTTCATTCCAATCTGAAAAACTAATCAGTCAGTATAGCGATAGCCAATGTTAAATTATCCAGTCATTTGCCAAATATAATACTTGGATATGATATTCTTAAATTCTTTGTTAATTATTAGAAATGTGTATGTCTAATACTTTCTTTCCAACCATTTCTACGTATTTCATACAACTGTGCAAGCTAATTGTACTTGTAACTATATAAATTATGGCGATTTCCATTATAATTATTATAATTGAAGATTTAAATTTAAGCTCAAGATGTTCATTGAACTTTATGTTATTTCGAAATCCAGCAAAAAATTCTTCATTTGGGGTAAAGTCAATAAAAAAAGGGACAAATTTATTAGAGTAATTTGTTTCTTTTCCACTGACTTCACTCCAATTTTGTTCATGAATAAATCAATATTACAATTAGCTAAGAGAAAAAATTCTATATTTTTTTCTTATATCATAAATATCATGTTTATGTAAAAATATTGAGTAAACTAAGTCTTTAAAACATGTTTCATTTTATTTGTTTCTTTGCATTACTAATATTGAACAAATAACAAAAAATAATAGTTTTTTGATTCTGGTTATAAATTATAAAACTTAATATAGTTAATTATCTTTATAATTACATTATTGAATCCAATAATAATTTTTTTATAAACATAATTGATTATACTAAAATTTTATAATAAATATATTTATAATAAGATATCTTTATTATAATTATAATTAAAGTTTCTTGCAAGCTGGCTCATGGACCAAATATAGAAATAACAAATAGATATTTTGGTTTACAAGCTTTTTTTATATGAAATTTATTAATAAATAAAACAACATGAAATATAAAAAATAGAAATTTTGATTTGCAAGTTGATTTACAAGAAGCTTTAATTTTTATGTGATATAACTATAATAGGATAATTTAAAGAAATTTAACTATAAAATCAGATGTTTTAGTCTTGGAATTTTCAAAAATAAATTTTGTTATTAAAATTATATATAGTTAAATCTCTCTATATTCATGTCTATTTATAGTCACACCCTTTTATAATCATCCTATTTTGCTTTTTCATTTACATATAAATATAGTAAAAAAAATCTTTCTATAATTATAATTACCAAATTTTATTTTTCTAAGGGTAATGATTATAAAAAGGTTTGATTGTATATAATATAAAAATTATATGTACTTGATTTACAAATATAATTTAGAATAAAATAAACTTTTAAATTAATCCAGAAAATTTTAATATTAATTATTTTTTGCAATATTTTTATTAAATAAAAATTAGCTAAATTATTATTATAAATATAAATATATTAATTTTTTAAAAAATAAAATTTTAAAGAAAATGAATTAATATATTAAAAATTATTATAAAATATATAAATTTAATTCAAAAAATTCAAATCCAAAGTTTAACTCATGTTCAATTTGAATTTTAATTCAAGTAAATATTTAAAAAAGTTTTAAGTAAAGTTATAAATTATAATCAAAACTACAAATTAATAAAAAATAGTTGATATTCTTTGAATAAATAGTATTTGATACTATTTCTAATTTCTTTTTTTTCTTTATAATCTAGCATTAAGTTTTGATTAATATTTTCAATTACTAACAGAGATTTAATTGTCTGAATCACAAATCAGTAATGGAGAATATACTTGTTGTTCTGAAATGTAATGATCAAAACTTCTTTAAATATTATATATTAAATATTTGTATTATTCAATATTTCTTTCTAACTTTTATTGATAAAGGTAATAATAAATTATCTAGCTCAAAGAATTTATTAAAGAATTAAATAATGATACTGTTATGATCCAGAATTACCCTTAATTTCTTAAATTTAGTCATGCGATCTATATAGATCACAGAGATTACAGAGATAGCAGAATTTTCAGACATATCAACATTATTCACTATTGTTATATAATGGAATTTCACATTAAATTATTAGTCAAAATTATCATTTAATCTTATTGGATAATTTTGAAAGCACATGTTTATATTTAATTAGTTAAGATC
>CAJVPL010000608.1:0-22596 GCA_910591945.1 Ambispora gerdemannii | reverse complement strand
ATAGCTTAACGTATTTACTAGGCGTCCCAAAAATTGTAATTTCTTTTTCATCTGTTGGATTAGAGTATGCATACCCGGATTTGTTGGATGGAATACGTCCGCTAGATATAACCCAAAAAAGAATTCCAAGACTGAAGATATCTGTTTTTTCGTCTCGGCGATAATTATCAATATCTAATAAAAACGCTGGATCAACGTAGCTTATAACTCCTAAATATGTTCTCGAATTAAAATAATCATTTGAAAGTTTTGAATATCCTAAATCCGAAATTTTGATTTGCTCTTGCTGCACTAGTACATTGTTATGGTTCTAGTTTTTGGTAAATTGCATGTAAAATTAAAATTGCTTTATTTAAAAAAACTGGCTTTATCTAAAAAAACTATTTTTTTTAAATAGAAGGAGCTAAAAGTTAATTACCAGATCTCTATGAATTATTCCGGCGTCATGTATAAATTTCAATCCTTCAGCTAGTTGTAATGCTAATCTCAATTTTTTGTCTCCAGGAAGTTTTCGATTGTTTGCTAAGAAATCACTAAGTGTGCCTCCGTTAGCATATTCCAAAACAAGTATGTATCCATTCGAAGTTGGATCTATTTCACAAACTTATATAAGTTCTCGCTCAAATTTTAAAATACAATTCCTTTACTTTGATTTTACCTTGTGTAATTCCATATAGTTGAATAACATTTTCATGTTGTTTAAGTTTCATAAGAAATTGTAACTAATGAAAAATATTTTATCAACAACATCAATATTTGCTGATCATATTATTTTAAGTTTTGTTTATTTTAAATAATGTTACCTCTTTAGTGAATTTCTTGTTTATTTTTTTCTTTGATTTTTCGTTTACCATCCAGAATCTTTTTAGCGCAACGATCAAATTACTATTTATCACATTTGCCTTTGATACTTCGCCAAATGCTCCGGTGCCAACTACTTCTTTATTGGTAAACTTTTCATAATCGTAAAATTTTATTTGTTTTTTAATAATCGCGAGCTCAAGCCATTCGTTTTTGTTACATGAAGATGATGAGGCTATTAACGATGACATTTTACAAAAGTTCGATATCGATAATACCGATAACCATTGTTCTATCGCTATTTACATGCACGTGTATATACCGGCCAGGTTTCACCTACAAAATTAAGTGCATATCGCTTTACACTATGTGACATAATCTGGCATGTAGATGTACATGTACATACAGTTCACGAAATCACAAGGCAAAAAGTGTACGTACATGTACAGTACTCAAAAAAGTAACGTCCGGTCCAAATTATACTTAGAATAAAACATAAAAATAGAAATTTTAGAGCCATGTACGTATATTGTACATGTATTTAAATTTCTCATACATGTACATACATGTACGTACATGTAATACATAATTGTTTCTAAATTTCATATCATTTTAAAGCTGATTTATTGTATTTTTGAAAAATTAATACAAGACTTGTGGCAACTTAAAAAATGCAAGGACTGTTTTGATTGGGAAGAAAAAAAGTTTTTTCTCACGCTTTATATACGTATGGGCTGATTGACTCCCAAAACAATTTAGATTGGCCCAGTTTTGATAATTCTTGGCTGGAGATAAATTGGTTGTGGAGTCAAATCCCGCCATATGAGAAAAAAAAATTTCCAAAACTCTACATGTATATGAAAGTTGAAAATTTCAAGTTATATATTTCTATTGGTAAACTTTAAAGCTAATCAATTATATTTTTATAATATGAATAAGACTTAGAGAACTTTCATTAAAATGTAAGAACTGTTTTAATTATAAATCAAAATTTTTTTTACTATATAGTTTTAAATCGGGCGTTACATTTTGGGGGTACTGTACATGTACGTAGTAAGACAAATATAAAAGTTTAAATTTAGGAAATTAAACTTTACTTTACAGTAGATTAAAAATTCTATTCTTAATAGAGGAACAAACTGACAATAAAAACCTGTTAATTCCATCATTCGGCACACCCGCCAATACGTACAAAAAATAATTAATTTTTATATTCGGATTCTATTTAATAGCAAATTGTCTTCTGTTCTGTAGCTTTTTCTTTTTCTTATATACGCTTAATGTATTGCTTGATATTATTAAAAACTTGACAAAAATTTTTCTAGTCAAACAATCTGTCGAAATAAAGATTAAAATGATAGTTTACTCTTCGTCGTATTCACTATAGGTTTCAGTAAAGCCTTGTTTTATTACCAATATTGAATACATAATGTTTATGCATTCCTGTTTTGAACCAGTATGTGGCTTTTTAATTTATAAAGACTTATTTAAACGTAAATAACTAATTTTGGATTTTGCCGCTTTCGAATTTTGCTTTTCGTTTTTTTAGTGCAGAATTTATGGTACTATAAAAATTCGAGTAAAATCCAGTATTTACTTTATCTCAGTGATAATTTATTATTTCAAAAATCTTTCAGGTACATTTTTTTAAAGAGAATTAGTTATCACTTACTGAAATGTTCAAAACATATAAATATTTCACATCACCTGAATGAAAATTTAGAAATTCAATATGCTTTACAGGCAGAAAATCATAAATTTAATCTTATCGCTCGCTAGTTTACTTTATAATAAAATTTAATTACTTGATTCTAAAACATTAAAGATGTGGTAATCTTTGAAGTTATTTTTTTTACTCTTTCTAAGATCTGCTTTATGTACCTGGAACAAAATTTTCTGATACACGGTATATTTTATAGTGCTACTGTGTTGGTAAGAATAACAGTATACTGTATCGCTATCGAGTATTCATTTTTAACTGGGTATTAGTTATTCTATAATATTGAAGTTTGCTGCACGTTAGAGCAATCTGAATCTATTTTGAAAACTTAATTGTATTAAAACAAAAGAATCATACTTACGCTCCATTTTACCTCATTTATAAACTCTAATGTAATGATTTCATATCTTTAAGATCAGTTAAATTGTTTTCTCCACGTAGTTGTAACCGTGCTTTATACATTGTTCTAAAACCTTCTTTTGCAATATATTCAACATTGGTAAATCTTTCAGAAGGGGTACATTCAAAAGATACCTTGATTTGGCATTTATTTATTAGACAGTCGATATCCTTATTCTGATTAGACCATTCAATTTTATAACTCGTTTATGATAGACAAACCATTTCCAGCAGGACTCACTTTGTAGTAAATACAATCGCTATTAAAAAGTATCCAAGGTTTTAGAATACATGTTGAATTTCACTTTATAAAATTATTTCAGTGATTATGTGGTGTGTTTTATTTAAACTCAAAACAAACGAGATAATATGATAATTATATGTATTGTGTGTGCGTTAAGCATCGATTGTGTATGTAAAATCGTAATTATTATTGTCGCGTTGAAAGAAGAACCGTGCTTCAGAATTTTCATTGTGTGTAAAATAGATATCGATATCGAACCTCCATTTATGTTGTAAATCGATTTCTGTGGTAACATAATCGTTATGATACTGTTACTGTAGTAACATTAAATCCTTTGATTCCATAATTTTTGACCTTTAATTTCCACATGAATATCTTTCCATAACGATCTACACGATAATCCTTCCATAATTAGTCTCTTGTGTAATTCAAATACATGTATTTCATTATGAATGAACATTACGTACCTTTTTGTTCTTGTGTCATCGTTCTTCAATATTAATGCACGTAACGATAGTGATTATAAAGAGGACAATTATCTGGACAATTGAAAGACATTGAACGATTATTGTTTAGTTATTCTAAGAGAAACCATCAATGTAAAATACTAACCATAGAATTAGCGTAGTGATTCAAGATTATATATATCTCTCTGAGAAGACATACTTTGATCTAGTATTACTTGTAAATACACTATTATTTTATTTTGTTTTGTGATCAAACTTCACACCTTGTGAGTAATTGCAAGTAGTGGATGCTCCTCCACTCTAAGCCGTCGAATTCTTTCGATTTAATTTTGATTTTGAACATGACGTATCAATAAGTCCTGTTGGATTGTTTTGTTTTCTTGGACAGGCTGTATCAATAGGTCCTGTCACGTTTGCGAATATATTGATTATTGTTGAATAAACAAGATTTTATTATAACGATTTGATTCTTGCTACAAGAGAAATTCTATTCTATTTCCTTTTCAAACACCTGCCTTTTTTGAGAAAAAGTCAATTTGCGTACAAGTCGCCACAGAAGTTTTAGAACATCCAAATAAACCCTTTGACCTTAAATAATTCAGTCTAGCTCTCATCTCAGTTGCGAAAACCCCCTCTTTGACCAATTATCGTACTGAGACGCAACAATACTGCGCCACATTGGTCAAAATTCAAATACAGTATACGTTCCAATCAAATCACTAGATTCTTGCGATAGAGTGCTTTGAATTAATACCCTAGCCACGGCGAAAAATATGTGAGATCATATGATCTGAACCTAGCCGAATCCGGCGAAAAGAATATGTCCGATCATGTGTTTACAACAGATGCCGACCCTCCTAATCAACATTAAGACTTTTTGCTGATTTTATCAACATTAAAGGCTCTTGCTGATTTACAAAAAATATAACTATGTTCTTGTATTCAATGTGTGCTTTAAAAAAAATAATTCCTTTTATTTATAACAATAGCATAATATTAAATTAATTATGCTTTACATTTGCTATTTAATATCGCGACTCTAAATGAAAACGCAAAGATAATCGCATGTACTGAGTTGTTCGTTGGTTAACATCTAAAGAAAATATATTCAGTTAAAACAAGCACAACAAATAAAAAAACACCTACCTTTCCTTTACAATCCGAGTAACACAAATTCTAGGCGAAAACGCCCAAATAGGTCCATGTTTCAAGAAATTCTTTTATTTCATAATTTTATTTATATTCACTAAATTTATGATTAATTAGAGTTTACCAGCCCCTTCAACTTTATTGTAAAGTACTCTCACCCTTCTCTCTTATTGTAAAATACACTCCCCTCCCCATTATTATTTTTGAATCTGGCTGTCGAACAGTTCTTAGTAGAGGACCAAATACTCGGTCGATGAACTAATACTAAGATTTAATTAATCATTTAATCAGAGTCGTAGTAGTCCATACCCTTATTGAGAATGGATAACTCAGTAGACCAGCTGAAAGAACTCATCAAAAATCATTGAGTAGAGGGCCAGATTCAAAAGGAATTCTTATCAACTCTGATTAGGCTATTTATTTTCATTGAAATTATATCGATATTACTAAAATTATGTACGTACTAATTAGCTTTATATTATAGGACTTATTAGAAATTACGTGGGATACTATGAAATAATATGCTGTTATAATCATGTAGTCATTTTCGTTTTCGTCATTTAATCCTTCAATTGATTGCATTGTACCGTTTTTTATTTGATCTGATAGTCGCTTTACCAGAGTGAACATTCGATCCATTAATTTTGTTTTTTAAATATATGTCTATCAGCATTCTCACTTTTCGGCCGTATGATTCGTGTTATGTTGTATTCTTCGGTAGGCATTTAAAGCGGTAAGGGATTGGGGTATCTATTATCAGTCTGATTACAAACATAGTACAAACACATAATGATGATCATCTAATTAAGATTTTTTGTAATAATTTTTTTTCGATTTGCATGTATAATTAACAATTATCAAAAAAATAAATTTGTATCATCTTCAATTTTTCCTGTAATATCTCATACTTTCTAAATTTGGAAAAACAACAAGCTTCATAGAACGCGTCTTTATATAGTGACAACGTTAAAATTTATATATGCTAATTGCAAATCACAATCAAATAATATTTACACATAACGTAAAATCATAATGCTTTTTGTAAATATTTGTCGTAAGAATAAATGTAAAGACTTTATTAAGTAAAATAAAAATACGCGTTGTCATCATCAAATTCAGCATAATTTGCAACATAAACAACAACTTTCACATTTAAATTACATTTAATTAAAGAATAATTATTCTTTTAATTCTGTGATGGGTCGATTGAAATCACAAAATGTAGTAATTAACAATTAGAAGGGTTATTTAATCGCTATGATATCAAAAATCATCCAAATATGAATACTCAACTACAAGAATCACGTATTCAACTTGTTGGTTTAGATGGTGAAATTCAAGAAATTTCCCAGGATAAATATTCGACAAAACACAAAAAATTCAAAAATAATGCTGAAATTTTTGAAAAAGAAAAAGTACATGAAATTCTTGATAGCTTTTTAGTTTGGCGGCGATATAAAAAATAGTAACTAATAATTTTCATAATTTACGTATTATTATATATTAGTGTTAGTATTACAGAAAATTTTAATGTTATATCAATATGTATCAGTATTGATTTAATAACGATACGTAATAACCCATAAAAATCTTAATTAGTAATCATCATTATGCTGCTTGAACTATGTTTGTAATCAGATTAATAATAGACAGCCCAATAAAATAGGTCATGCTTCATCAGTTGAACATTATGGTGTAATGAATGATAGGCCAGTTATTCCAGTATCTAGGCCTATGATTAAACAAGAATATGATGAAGTTGAAAGTATCATTGACCTATACAGAGAAATTTCTGATGATGAGAACTAATCATGCTTCTTTGATTTTGCAACTGGCACATTAATTATAATCTTTATCATCATTAGATGATTTAGAGTCAGACCCAGATGGGGGTTAGGATTCGGATAAGGACTCAGATGCGGTATCACTCCTAAAATTAATTATCCGAACATTAGTTGTTTTTTTCGATTAAAGATATATAATATACATTCTTGAGAATGGCGCAACTGAATATTTTTGATTTACCAGAATTGCTAGAACAGATCTTATATTTTTTAGAAATCGATCGATCTTTCTATCCCGCTTTGTTTGTCAACCACTTTTGGTATCACTGCGGTGCTTCTATTCTATGACGTCGCATTGAGTTTTTCAACGAAGATTATCAGAGAGGTCCGTATGGTCGAAAGAAACCTCAGACTATTTATTGAAGTTAAAAAAAGTTATGTGTGGAAAGACAAAACCTCTCTATTGTTCAACGATGTTATATCTCAGATTGGAAGGTTTAAAAATCTCTGATGCATTGATTAGTACGATTTTACGCTCGTGTCCAGATATATGCACTCTTATTCTTGATAAAAGTAAGGGTTTCACTAATATACCAATTATAGAAATTGCGAGATTTTCTCCAAAACTACAACATCTGAGTCTTAATTCATGTAAATGTCTGACTGATCGATGTATCATTGAAATTGCTCGCTCATGCCCAAAACTTAAACATCTTGAGCTTGGTAATTGCTCGATTAGTAATAAAGCTGTTGAGAAAATAGCCATGAACTGTACTAATTTGGAATATCTTAGTTTGGAGGGATGTAAAGGGATTAACAAAGAAGTAATGAAAAAACTTAATCCAAAAATTAAAATCGAATATACTGATTATTCGGATGAAAAATGGACCAATTCTGATCTACCTCTATCTATTCCAATGTTTACTGGTACATTATTAGATGAAACAGATTTTATTTCTGCGTTCAGTAATTGTATCAGAGAGATTGGCATAATTATTCCTAATCATTCATGGGTTACAAATAATTTTACTTAGTAGTGGAGAATGAGTAATTATTCGAACTGAGATATTTTTTTTGGCTAAAGATATAGTGTATAATATAATTATTTTACCAATGTTCGTTGATATTCTTGTTGAAGGAAAAATCCCAGTTAAAGCGTTAATCAATATAACATCTAAATTCAATACTATTAGTGATCGCTTATTTAATAAGCTTGATTCTGATTACGGGTTGGAATGTTTATCTGGTGATGATTTGATAGGCGAAGAAATAAAATGCTTAGATTTGCAATTTCAGTATAAAGAAAAGTGGCGAAGCTTAGATGGTACTGAAGTAATAGATTTTCAAATTCGTAAAAATCCACCATTTGATCTGGTATTAGGACAAGATTGGTTATAGATGTATAAAGCAAAAATAGGTTTTGGGTTTTCTTCTGAAATAAATGATTTTTATACTAAAATTGAAATAGATGGTATGAGTATCCTGATCGAAAAAGATTTTAACAAAGCCAGCTCTAGTAAAAATAAATCATCTAATTCGATGGAGCCAAAACCTGATCTAAACCTAGAGGAACTTGTGGATATGTTCAAGAAATTATCTCTTAGAAGCAAGGATAATATGCACTGAAAAAAACGTCATGGAATATTTCGCAACAAACCTCATGTACTTCCAATATCCAGAAGATTAGATAATAATGTTTTCAACAATAGCGAAGCTACCAAGAATAAAACATACCCTAAAGTAGATTTAGGTGATGGATGTGGAAAACTTTCAATCAAAACACACCTCAATAATATTTGGAAGTCGGTTCATTCTATTGAAAATGATATAGAGTATGGAATTTTTGAAAAACTTCGTATTATTGAATATGAACTAAGTTGTATAAATAAAGCAAAGCTACCATGAATAAAATCTGAGGCAGAGACTATTTCATCCAGCTCTGATTCAGAATCCACGGATTTAGACCGATGATCTCGATCCGATAAAACCTCGAAAGAATCGTGTTCATGTGCAAATCCGCATATATAGCAGAATCTCTTTATTTTAAAAAATTGCCGAACGACAGTTACATTATGTGAATATGAGTAGAGGCTCTATGCTCTTCATACTCATTTTTTATCTAATAATCTTAATAAACTAATATTATCTGCCGATGAATTAATATCAGTTATTGTTCTCTCCGATTCAGTTTGAATCGTTCTTGAATTGCCTTGTATTGTTTCTATCTTGCCTATTTTGAAATAAAATTTAATTCGTCAAATATTTCCACCTCTGACGATTGTACAGTATAGCGGAGCTAGACTCGAAGAGACATTACAAGGTAATAGTGTCTTTGACACATAAAGTTTACTTACGAGTTCGAGAAAAATCTATAGTCCCTGAATTAGATGATGAGTCATTGGGTTGAGTAAACTTAATAACGCTACTTTCACTAATCTTAGAAACAATATTTTTGTTGGCCTTGGGGACATTGCTTTCGTTGACCTTGGAAACATTACTTTCATTGGCCTTGGAGACATTGCTTTCGTTGACCTTGGAAACATTACTTTCATTGGCCTTGGAGACGGAGTTATCATTAGAGCTACTCATTTTTTTCTTCCTAAAATATAGAATAACGGTAAATACAAATACGTTTTACAATCTTAATTAAATAGCGATACATTAAATAATGGTATACTTTGGAATTAACAATAGAAAATGTTATTGATACCCACGCTTACAAGAGAAAAAAACGAAGTATTTTATACCGTCCAGAACCATTAGCTCCATTAACGGGGTCAAATCTATTCCAAAAACCAAATACATTTTCATGACTCTTCGAGTCTGGGCTCCACCCATTATTTTCTCGGTTAGCCCTCTATGTTTACCCCTAATAATAAACCCATAGTTATGCTAGCACATGAGTGCTAATTTTGACGATCTCCTACAAGGTAATGCTCTCGACGATCTGGGAATCCCAAGGTCCTATGACATATGAATTTTGATAAAACGAGTAGTGAAGGCTGATAAGCCCATTCCACTTATAGTCTTTTTAAACTTCTTCTGTGTTTTTCTTATCACGGCTACATACTACAGGAAAAGTATAAAAGTATTTGTACGTAGACCACACGAGCGGTGTCATGTGTTTTAAATCTACAAATTAGTGATTGGTGTAGAAGTTCGTGAAACATGCGTAAATCTTTTTTCGTTACCATAGTTTGAGAAAACACCTATATTAAGTAAACATGCTTCACGATAAGAACCAGCAAAAATGAATCTCAAAAAGGTGATAAGGAGAAGCAGACCATCAATCTCCATTAGTGCGTATATCAAAGGACTTATGTCGTAGGGAGTCGAAATCTCCGCAATCTCCGAGATCTACACGAATTAGCCAACTTTACGACCTGCGTAAATCAGTCGATTATATAAAGGCACCGATCTTCCCAAAAACAGAAAAATTTTTTTTTCACTTTCTTCCCTGTATTATCGGACTCTTTACAACTTAGTGCATAAAACCAGATTTTACGAATTTTTAGATATAAAACGGTACCATGTCTTCTCACGATTCAACACCTTCCTCACCAGTTTCTACATCCTCTACTTTGACGGAAGAAAGGTCAACTCGCACGATGGCAGACGTAGTTAAAAACCTGGATACCGAAGAACTTATTGATTATTTACAAAGACGGGATCTGAAACTGGATAATGATGATTTCAAAATCTTGCGCAATGAAAAAATATCTGGTCTCGCCTTTCTTGAAACAACTAAAGCAGAGTTTCGCAGTTATGGTATGAAAGGAGGACCTGCAACAGTACTCGTAAAGTTCATTGATGAGATATCAGAGCAAAAATTAAGAGGTTTCTCCTCCTACAAAACCCTGGAAGAACTGAAGGACGTTCTCCGTAAATGGTGAAAAAATTACAAGTATCAAACAATTCAATCCAGGTAAATAATATATATTTATTTATGAGAGGATGATCGTGTAGCAGATCAGTGTTTAAAATACGTATTTATATTTTTCTACAGTTTACAAAGAAATTGGTGATGATGAAAAAGCACTCGAAATGAAATAATACTAAGACTTTCTAATTTAGAGACCATGCAAGACAGTACCAATGAAGCAACCCGTTGCGTTTTTATTACGTCTATCCTAAATGCATCAATAGCAATTACTCGAAAACTTATCAACGATGAAAAAATATATATTGCATACCAAGATGATGTATCCGGCGAAGATAGCTCTGGACGTGTTGATTATTCAATCAAAGGCTATGAGGATCTTATATGTATAGCTGAGGGAAAACCACGCAATGTTGAAATTGGGTATCTCCAAAATATAAAACAACTGGAGAGCGCTAGTCACATGAATAAAAGGAAACGAACCGCGGATCAAGCTTTTCAAAATGATGATGATTATCTCTACGGAATAGTTTCTACAGGTATGGTAAAGTTAATCTCTCATATATTTTCTGGCGTTACCATATCTTCGATTGATTATTATTTTTCTAGCTACGGAATGGCATTTTATTAAACTCGCTACAGAAGGGCTATATTGTACCAGCAAAAGCGAATATCGAATTAATTTATCCAAAACAGCATTGAAGGAGGATCTTGAATCAATCAGGAAGGGAGTTAAAACAGTAATTGGTTTAGTTGTGGGGTTATTAAGGGATAGGATTACAATGTGTGATGAATATGAAATTAAAAAACGCCGTATTCAAAATAATAACAAATTATAGATTTTTTTATCTGTATTTTATTATGTATTATCTGGCATTTATGTGTCCATATATTTTTTGCATCGATAAAGGGATAGACGTATATTTTCCTTCGAATTTATTTTATTTTTTACCGTGAAGAGTTGTAAAGCTGGCCCTGGTGGCTATTTTCGTATAATTAATCGTATTTAGTTTTGCCATGTATATTTCGGAATTTATTACATTGTATTGATTTCGATGCTAAATGTGATTAAGAATTTTTGCTTGGCAAAAGTGATCGGCGTTATAAATTGTAACGCATACGATTTTTTTTACATTGAAAAATCATTCATATATTGGAATAAATGTTTATATAATTTCGTTTTCATGATTGATTCAACCAATCGTTAACTACCAAGAAAAATGAGTAGGTGGATCATCTTTTATAGAGTATTCACTACATTCAAGCTATTAATGTAGGAGAGTCTCGAAGGCCTTTGTTGGGACCTTGATTTTTCGAAACCTTCCTTTACTTCCCGAGCCAGTAACTAAATTTTGTAATTTGCTATTAATATTTGTTAACACAAATCATTTATTATAAATAGTAAGAATACTTACGGCCCACTTTATCACGCATTCATAAAAGAACACAAAGTCCGCCATCTCTGTGAAGTCACGTGGAAGATTCGCATTATCCACTTCATTCAGACAGAACTTTCCTTCTAAGATTAGAATACCATTAGTCAATAAAGTGAATGTTCTAATATAGACAATAGTATAAATCAAACGTACATAACTTACCACAATAGTTTAAAAATTGTAGGTGAATTCTAAGGCGGAAACTTTGCCCACCGAAAACAGCAAGTGTTTTGGGAAATCTGCGTCTACATTTTATGTTATCTTTTATTATATTTATAAAAATGGTTTGAAGGTTATTAGATATTTTGGAGGCATCCGTTATTTCTTTGTCATTTTTAGCATTTATTCTTGAGCCTTCCATATAAACTAGCTGAAATTTATCAGCAGTATTTAGGTGTCCTACGCCATCGGCGCATTCACGTTTTACGTGATTTTTTGATCCAATTTCTCCGAATTCATAGCATATTGCTGAAATATACCAAAGAGACGCCTGTAGACATGGGTGGACAAAAGAGTTTAAATGTGGTTTTTCTAATGTAGCTAAGTTAAGTAGTGGATTTCGAGCTCCCATAGAAAACGCCATGATGCTACAAAATTTTGAGTAAACATACTGTTAATATGACACCTATGGGTGAATGCAAAAGCATTTGTACTTGGTGCTTACAATGGAGGTAGTGTTCTGCGCAAAATTCGTATAACAGATACCATTAGCCAATCATTTTGATCTAAACAGCGTAGATCATCAATCTTGATGTGCCATTCCTCGCTGGTCAAATCTTGATGAAAAAACTCTATCAGGAATTCGTGAATATTTAGTGGAATTAAATTTTCAATTTTGTCGTCAAGCTCTTTAAAATATGGTTCCAGAATTTTGAAAGGAAGTTTCTTGAAATAGTTTGAATTTGGCCGTAAGTCTATTAAATTTTCATCAGGATATAGTGTATCATGGTATTGGCAGATGGATTTCATATTTTCTGAGCAATAAAGATTGCCACCAAGCAGATCTTTTAACGATTTCTGATTTGATTCCTACAGAAAGAAATAAATTCGTCAATATATTTCCTGATACTATACATTATAGATAAGAATTTATACATTAAACAACCACATCTGTTTCAATGGTACTTGAAGCTGTTAATGTTGAAGAGTTTTGCTAATAGGTTAGAGTATTATAAAATTAATGTTTTAACAGTACAATTAATTTCCGAAGACGAAGGAATATTATTAAACAACTTACATTGTCAATTTGAATATCTTGATTTTCATCAAAGTGGTCGTTCTTTTGAGTAACCAACTCATCGTTTAGCTCATCTAAACTACTAGAAGAAGAATTTTCAGAAGCATCGTCATCTGTTATCGATTCGCCATAAAAATGACTATAATTCGGAACAACAGTTCTCCCACTTTTTGTTCTATTTTCGGATTCAGTTTTACACTTGATTTATAAGACAGAACGGCAAAATTTTTTATCATATATAATTGTCAATGTTTAATTATTCATTGTGAAGGAAGTAATACGTTAATAAAGTCGATTGATCTCACCTTTTTCTTCTGTGTCAATGGAGTTTTATTTCTTTCGTCCAATGTTTCCTCTCTATCATCTTGATCTTCTTGTCGACGTTTTTCGATTATACGACGATTATCGACAGACACAGCATTTCCAGTCGCAAGCACTTGTTGCTCCACCTAATAAAAAATATTACTTATATATATATATTTTATCTATCAAATTTCAGACCCGAAGCTCACCTTCTGATACTTAAGATTATACTGCGAACCATTCCTTTTCATCGGGGAGGTCCAAATCTTAATGAAAATGCAGAATCAGTAGCATCCATAAAGAGACATTGCATAAAACTAAGCGTCGAACTAACAGTTCATCACTGTAGACTAGAGTCACAGCTTGCGCTTAAGCGTCGAACTAACAGTTCATCACTATGGACTAACAGTCATAGCTTGCGCTGGAAGAACTAACAGTTCATAACTGTGGACTAACAGTCACAGCTTTTCCCTAATCGTTCAAAACTAATAATAAAAAGTCAGTTTTCCTAAATTGTTCAACATAATTATACCTTCCAGCTGTCTATAATTTCCTGAGCTTTTCTTTTGCGTCTCGCGTCAAAGGCTGGGTCTGATGCCACAATTTGGAGATCCTTTTTTATTTTGTCAAGTACTTTTGTCCAAGTTTTTTGTCCCGAGTTCGCACGGTAATACTTTACAACCTTTATACACGCCCAGTCTTCAATCTCGTTAAGTTTGTAAAAATCCATCGTACAACAGATCGATTAGACGATAAGTGATTATCAACGTTGTACCTCCTCCATATCATCTATTAGTACTATTACAACGGCTACTTTTTATTATAATTGTTACTTACCTCCAAATTTACGATACATTGCCCCCACCATAAGGCAGGAAACATAAACTTTCAGCAGATTTTTGCTAAGGTTAACATTGTTAATTCATTTTTGACTCTGCATGTTTCGTACAGATACAACTAATAACTATTTTTATTCTATTCAGATGTCGATAACAAACGAAACCAGATTATAATTAATATTGAGATAATGTATTAATATAGATTAGACAAATGAAAACTTAGTGTAGGCAATAATATATAAATATTATTTTTTGATTTTATTACAATCAATAAAACAAAGGTGATTATTCTCAATATTTTTTTCGTGTGGTTAACCTTTTGAATATATCCTATTTTGTAATAAAACAATGTCAAACGATCAATTAACAATCAAGACCTTGAGAAAATTAAACTCTAGGCTTGCATCCGAGATTACTGAACTTAGAAAGGAGAATGCTGAAATTCCTGAACTTCGAAAAAAATTTTCCGAAGTTGAGGCCGAGAAAATCGAGCTTAAAGCTGAGAACCTAAAATTAAAACAAGCTTTGGAAGAACATGAATCCAGATTTGCGAAACTGGAGCAGAACGATAAAGATACTGCTGTTGAAAATGCTGAGCTTAAAGCTAGAGTTGCGAAATTAGAACAGAAGCAATCGCAAACTGATGAAAAGAACAAATCAGATGATGATGCCAAGGAAATCGATCAATCTTCAGTTAATACCACCTCTACCGAAATGAAAAATTCTAACGATACTTCGGCATCTAATATATCTGATAATACTTCGAATTCTGATGTTGCTCCTGAACGAATAGAAAATAGTTCCAATAACACAGTCGATTCTGACATATACCAGGAAAAAGATAGCCAATCTTTCACATCTCTTATTCCTATAGAAATTTTGTCATCGGAAAAGGAAGAAATTGATGAATTTTTGGAATTACAGGAAAAGGAAAGGATTGTTAATATGGCAAGAGAAAGAAATAGGGAAAAGAGGATTCGCCAAGGGCAACAATTGGTACAAAAAACATCTTCCTCTTCTGATACACAAAATGCAATTTCTACTGAGATAAATCCTATTAACGAAATTACCCATGATCATAAAACTACCCGATTAGAATTAATACCTACTGATCAAGCACAAAATACTGGAGGCGACGTAAGTTGCTTTGCGAAGCAAATAAAAATTCCATATAATAGAAGGGTAGAGCAAGACTTAAGGCACGGCTTATCTGTGTTCATTAAAGAGAATAATAATAAAGTTAGTGAAGTATTTGATATACAAATCCCTGAATTCTCGCTAAAAGCAATCGTAACAGGATCTAACAAAATTACAGCACAAAATATAGCCGATTTGTTTATTATAGCAATGAAAGTTAGACAAAAAGAGATTTTATGCTGGTATTGCTACTATAAAGCATATGAGGATCGAGTCGAGAACATTAAATGTATAAATAAAATCGATGGCCAATCAGCAAGGACATTGGTATATAATGAGATAAAAGGGCTTCTCCCAGATATCAGTGGTGTGAATTTGCGTCAAAGAACATTCAGAGCAAAAAAGATCTATACGTTACTTATGGGAATAGGAATGGAAAAAATCCAAGCAATAACATGTAATGCAAGCGCAATTTCAAGTCTAACTGACAATCAGATTCAAGATATTATAAACTGTTTTCCTAAAAATTCTAAAGTAGATGATTCTTCCGTTAAATATCAAGAAATGATCGGCGTTACAAATTGTAACGCGCAAGTGACCGAACCTTCTAACACAGATGATATATCAACTACTAAATTGTCTCATACATCTAATTCTGAAGATAGAATAAGTGAGGATGACAAATCTTTATCTAATACCTCGGTAAGTGTCTCAAATACTGAAGTCTCACCTAATAATACGACTCGTATCTTTAATTCCTCTGATGTTGATGAGATAGGTGAGGTCAAGACACAGGTAAGCGCACCCTGTAGTTCTTTATATTTTAATTCGGATCCTTTTGATGATGAAAATTCTTGTAATAGGGACACTGACCCACAGAGTGAGGATGGAGATTTCTCTGATGACAACAACGAAGATGATGATAAGGATGATGGGGGATTCTATGGTTTTTCAGATGACGATGATGAAGGTTATTATTAGAATCTAAATACCGGCGAAACTTATAGAAAATCGGACCGTTCAATTTGTGCATATTAGATAAAGAATACAATAAAAAATAATTTATCAATCCAGAAATAATGTAATTTTATTGATATTTTTTTTTGACCTGGTCATTAAATATATACTCATTTCGTGATGTAACATACAATCGAGAATCTTTATCCTTCCTCATTAATCGGTTCCATAGTAGAAATTTTTGATTATCTCCTCATCGTGCATACTAATACCACTATCGTTTTCAGATGAGGATATATTTAGCAAATTAGGTGTTAAATTATTGCCGGAGTCAGCTACTTCATGGCTAGAAACGACATGTCTCTGATTCATTTCTGAAAATTTGTTATTATTTTGTGCTCCATCTGTGGTCCCATAAGGTGGTAGTTGAGGAGATAATGTTTCAATCGGAGGCGGGTGAATGCTAATATTTTGCTCAGGGTTGTTTGTATTAATGTTTATTGCATCATGGGATAAAGGTGGAAATGTTGTTTGTCTTTGACTTCTTCGACCTTCAACAGATGTTCTTCGACTTCTTCGATTTTTCGGTGACATTTTGACCTAATACATGTTCAACTTCTCCAGTAGATGGTGTAGGTGTATTATTCCCCCCAATTCTACGTTGTCTACGATTAGAGCTATTAATGTTACGGATTCTATCAAAATCATCTTTAGGCCTCTCCCAAAAATGTGTACGGAATTCATTGAAATATTGTGCACCCGTTCGGCTTCTTCGTGCTCTTCGATTACCTGCCATATAATCGCACATCGACTGATTTGACATGGATTATTGATCATAATGGCTAAGACGTAAGCAAAAAATCTGGAAAAATTTTCTTACGATGCCATACTTACATTGTAATCCCGAACAAGATTCGAAAATTTTTCTTTACATTGGTGTCCATTAAAGCTCGTATTATGTTCTTGATTAATTCGGGTTGCGATGCTATTCCAAAATCCGATTTGATTCCTTCCAAAATTATGATATTCTTCATTTCTATTTCTACGCTCATCGATGAGGATACGTATTTGAGTATCGGTCCATTCAACCATTTTTATGACATTTATCCTGACAATGAATATAATAAATAGACTGCAAGAAGGTGGGATTTTGTTGCTTTTATAAGTGTATCTTATGTATTTTAACAGTACTTCGACAGTACTTTAACCATACTTTAACCATATATCCATGATTATATTAAGATATATGTGCTTGGTACTAGCTCCGCTATTGTATAATTTATTGCTTTTCCAACCACACTTCAACATTGTTTCAACCATGTTTTAACGGTATAAATCTATGGATGTTCATTTACTTTTTTCACGTAAAAGTAGTATAATTAACCGAATACGTATGCCTCAGATTTGCATATCTCAGATTTGTCTATCTTAAACTGGGTGATCTCAAATAGTGAGTGTCGTACATTCTTATCGCTGGAAAATCAATATGCTTATAATTCACCGAAATAGATTATGCGACACATCAAAAATAGATCTACACATCTCTCCCATTCTCATAGTATATATCACTCGCAAAATATGATGATTATAATACACTTGAAGAGATAATTCAAGAATCCAATCACACAAAATTTGAATCATATATTTTAGAGTATATAGTTATTAATCAAATAGGTTTAAATATCCTAAATATGATATAATTGATAAATATGTCTGGTTTTGATATCACTACTATTATTGATAAAAAAGATAAAACACTTCCTAAATTATATATTAATTGTCCTGGTTTTGATATGAAGTATGCTGTGTCATATATATCACACTATAGTAGAACTTATGCTAATAAACTCAATCAAATTTTCGATAATGAGAGATTATTTGATACATTATCTATCATAAAACAGAATGAAACACCAGTTTAATGGACAATACGAGTAAGAATTCCATTACAAGATTTATTAACCACTGGAAAATTTAGTGTATATCATCGATATTGTTTATTTATGTCATTTGGTAAAGGTAAATTTGTCAATTTCAATTATTACAGACCAAATATTCATAAAAGTCATATGGCTATTTGCTTCGATTGCTGGAAACTCATAAAAATTAATAACGTACAACAAAAAAAATCATTCCATTTCACTAGAAAAAGGTATATCGAAATTATTAAGCCAGATGATTTGATATAGAAATATTGGGATAATGAATGTAATAAACCAAAGACTGATTTCGGAAAAGCAAGGATTATACAAAGAGCTTGGAGAAATTACAAGAATAGACCTGAATCATTAGTAACCCAAGCTTGGAATGCAATGAGAAATGATAGTACTTCTGATGATGAAAAATTTCTAGGTTTAACTTGGCATAAAATAAAAAATCCTCAGACTCGAGAACAATTTGATCAATGGCATACTAAATGGATTACAATGTATAAACAATGTAATTTAAATATTCCTTTGGATATTTATGTTAGAAAATATGAAGAATATTATATTCCGTATAATTGGATAGATTCTAAAAAGAGTCAATTGCGATCTAGATTCCAAAAGTGACTTTTAGGAATAGAAGCATGGTATTTAATAAATTATATAATGTAGTTACATAACCTATTTATCTGATTAATATATTCCATCTTCTCATGACTCTATCACTCGGCACTTCATACCAGCTCACGCTGAATTCAGAAAAGTAAATGCAGAATGTGTTACATACAATAGATAATAACACATATCTTCTTGATTTTTCTATATCAATATGTATTATGTGTCACAAAAATTCCTAGTAATGATAATATATCATGCTTGTTATTATTACACATCCACTCTAACTTCAAACATGACAGAATTCGGTCAGCTCAAAAATATAAGTGGCAGATAGGATGTATTAATATTAATAGAATAAAATTACAACTGAAAAAATATTCTATTATCAAACTAATCATATAAACGCTATTTTATCATAACCTATATGGATCACGGAACCCAATCCAATATTAGCTCTAGTGCTGATTTTTTGCTTAATAGGAAGTAGATTAATTCATCAAAAATAAACGGACATTTTTTTGCATTGAGAACTAATAAATTTGAACAGTGATGTGCAATTTCATATATCATTTTATCAGTGATATAAATATATTGAAAACTAAGATTCTGAATGTTTGAACATGAATGGACTACACTACATATAGCATTATCTGTAATTTTGTAACAGAAAGTGAGAATAAGCTTTTGCAGATTTCAATTTAACTGTGCAGTTTTTTTGATTGATTTATCAGTTATTCGTTCACAGCCTTCGAGAAAATAATTTCGCATATTTGGACAGCCAGTTGCAATCGCACTTATAGCTTCATTCATAATTATTTCATTGAACGACAAATCCAGGTGTTGAAGATTTACACATGAGCGTGCAATTGCACAAATTGATTCATCATTAATAGAAGGTTGTCCATTGAGATTTAAATATACTATATTGGGACAAGATTATGCTATTTCAATTACAGATGCACTGGAAATGTTACTATCTCTATACAAAGAAGCGAGACTTATGTATTTTAAATTTGGACAAAATTGTGTTATTTCACTAACGCATCTATCAGTAATAGCTATACACGCATCAAGACTCAGATATAGTAGCTTCGGACAATATTTTGCAATTTTTATAATTGGTATATTACTAAAACCATAACTTCAATCAAGAATAAGAAAGTTTATATTCAGGTATGAGCACAAAATTTCATGAAGTAATGCATCCGAGATTTTTAAACCCGTCAATTTAAGATACACCATCTTTGAGCAATAGAGAGATTTTGTCTTTTTGCATATAATTCTTTTAAACTTTCTTAATTGCCAATAAAGAGGTCCAGATATATTTTTATTACATCAGTTCTGCTGATAACCTTCTATAGAAAACTCAATGTGTCTCCATAGAATCAAAGCATTACAGTGATACCAAAGTCTATTGACAAATAATACTGAATAGAGTGCTTTATCCTTAGTCAAGAAACTGAATATATTTTTGAGCAACTCTGGAATAATGAGAGGGTGGGTCATGTTTATTTTTATATAAGTATTAGAAAACTCGAAGTGATTTTTATATCTGATATCATGCTTTATTCATCTAATTTTAATAAGGTATCCCAATCCAGTCTAACTACTAGAGGATCGTCTACCGCCTTAGTAAAATCAAAAATCACAAATTCTCAATTCCGCAAATGTTTATCAATTATCTTAGACGCTTTTTTCGGATTATTTGTATATTGTCGCACGATTCTATGAATGTCATCTCAGCTTCCTGTACCTCGAAATAGTGCAAGATGACTCAGATTTTTGCGGATAATTTTAGGTATTTGTGTATATTTCTGTGATACATATATTGGAGAGATATTTTGATGCTGACCACTAATGAAATAAGGAATAATTTGTTCTTGCACTTTTTTCCATTCAGCGCATAGATCCTCAAAAGTGACAACTGTACTTCACTCTGGAGAAAATTTAGTTATATCTAGAATTTTATCTGGAAATATTCTTTTGAATGTGACATCTTTTCAATATGATTTAGGGGCATTCGAAAAAATCTGAAAACTATTTTGTACAAGTTGCCATTTTGGCTCAAAATGTTTGCCTATTAATACGAGATCATCATTTTTGATATAACAATTGCCTTTCTTACCTTTAAATATTTGCTGTAATTTATTACTCAACATAAGATTAATTACCATATTAGTTTTTCCGCTATTGGATCCTCCACATACCAGTAATCTGAATGGTCAATCAGGTGCAAATTTATTAGATTTTATTCGTTCTGAGAATTTGTTTGATATCTTATCGATAGCATATACAAATATAGGCATTTTTTCTTCTTTCATTTTAATCAAAAGATAAGCAATATTTATTCTTTATGTGGTAAATAACCTTTCTTCTGTAATTCACTTTTTATATATGGCAATAAATCGCAAGTATACAAAATTTCAATAAGATCTATACTCTTTCTTTTACATTCATCCCGCATTTTTTGGTTGCGTGTCTGTTGACCATCTAAGTCTATCTTGCCTTGCTTATGGAATATTGAATTCTCAGAAAAATGCTGAGGCCCTGGAATTCAAACGCTAATTTTAGCTCTTTATTATACCCGTCTAATTGTATCCCATTCAAAAATGACGATTTACAAGATGGAAATTTCTTACCCAACAGATCCTCAAAAATATATCTACATCTCCGTTCATCACTATGATGGAAGCAAATTGGACACCATTCAAATTTCGTAGCTATTAATGGATATGAATGTTCTCACTGATGGTTCCCATTTTTACATGACCAGAGATATACACCGAAATCATTTATTTGGCCAGTTTTACCAAGACATTTTCCGTCACGCTTCTTGGCATATTGTTGAGCCTTGGTTATTTTATTAATAATACGAACAAAATTAACAGATCTGGAGTGAGTATTTTCTTCCAATATATTCTGAGGCAAATACTGAAGTTTTTCTAGATCTATTTGCATGAGCTCTTCACGTACAAACCCCCACTTTGGAGGATATTCATCGTCATCATCTCCGAGATAATATAAAATTGGCTCATTCTTCATTACAACAATTTTTCGAATTTTATGAATGCTTGGACTGAATGTGGGATCTGTCGTCCTTTTCTGATTCTCCATACCTCCTTCCCATTCGGCATTAGCAAGCAGGTAATGAACTGTATTATCTTTCTTCAACCTATTCTCCTCATATTTTCCAACAGGATGTTTATATTTTATAGATGACCTAGATTCAACCTTTTCTAATTTAATGGCTTTTATTGGTGCTAACCCCCACTTTGAGGATCTAGGAGCTCTAATAAGACATGTTGAATAATTATTTAAATAATTTATTACTTCTGGCAAATACTTAACCCATGCTCTTATTAATTTAGGGTCTAAGGATATACTTTCAACACTATATTGGATTTTATAAAGCATTTCTGCAAGTGTCTTACAGAATCTGTCTACAATTGCTAAATCCCGATGACTATATGCACTAATCAATTTAATTATTACATTATATTCTTCTATTATTTTACTTGTCTCACCCATCCATTCACGCCCTTGGTTGCATTGTAGAAGTGTTGGTCATACTGTTACTGTAGTAACATAAATTTCTCTAATTCGATAATCTTTCTTTGATTATACGAAATTTCCTTTTTCTTAATTTTTATAATTTATCACCTGATTATCATTATTTTTATCCAATCGTATAATTATCTCA
>CAJVPL010000607.1:0-22626 GCA_910591945.1 Ambispora gerdemannii | reverse complement strand
GATGTCATATTGTTAGAATGATTTAATAAATTGAATTTATAATATTTTACTTGTCTATAAACCATCGTCGTAATTATTAAAAACACATTAAATTATAAGAAGATTTCTTAAGTCACTTTTTAGCTGACTAGTAATTAAATGAATACACGTCACCAATCTTTAGTTATTTATCTTATCTCTCCCACCTAACTTGAAAAACATGTGTTGAGCACGTAAGAAGATATAATATATTTGAAACACAAGTAAAACGGTGACAATATGATTGAAGAAGAAGAAGAAAAGGAAGTTGATGACTATGACAATTTTGTAAGTTTCTTTAATATTTTTTGCAATTTGTTTTGTAAAAAAAATTAATTTTTTATTCAAAAGATCACTGATTTGGATCGTGAATATATATAATATAATTTTCTTTAAATTTGTATTTTATTATATATATATACTTTATAATAAAATAAATATTCTTTACTGTTGTTTAACCTATGAATTCTATTGTTACTTGAAATTGTTACTGTTGCTTGAAATTGCTATTGCTACTTGAAATTGACATTGTGAAGTTTTGTGCAAAATTTTAAAAAAAATTTAAAAAATCTGTGCAAACCTATATTTTGTTGCAGATCTGTGCAGATTTTTTAAAAAATTTTTCTTTACCAATTGTCACCAGGTTTAAAGTTTTGCACAGATTTTTGGATCCAAAGACCTGCACAAAACTGCGTCCTCAAAAATTTTCTGATGCAGAATTATTTGTGAAAAAAAAATCTCATTATTATCATTATAATAGAAATAAAGCATTTCAAAAATTACTTCACATCATTCATGTGATAAATCATGTGAGTAATTAGCACTACTCAGAGATATTTTGTGACTTGTGGCTTATATTTCTAAATTAGAAAATTTGAAATTTGGATTGGTAAAACTGGTGACATAATTTTTACATTTCATTTTTTGTGTCGGATTTGTTTTGCCGGGCTGATCAAAATTGCGCATCCTTATTGGTTTGTCATGTGCATGTGATCAAGAACCTTGTCGCATACCACACCATTTCTCTGGGCGTATTCTATCTTGGATTCATATTACAAAAGGTCAGTACGTTTTCGTGTACCCTTCTCTGGTAAAGTTTACAGTCACGCGTATCCCTACTGTCGTTAGGCCATCCCGTCCTGCGTTCAGATGTTTGGAGGCAGTCTGCCGAGCTGTCCTTAGGCATATGTGTCTAAGGCCTTAGTCCCTGCATGCTGTTTTCCAGGATGCGTTCACCTATACCTACTGTCGCTGGCCATCTCGTCCTGCGTTCAGATGTTTGGAGGCAGTCTACCGAGCTGTCCTTAGGCATACATGTCTAAGCCCTAGTCCCTGCATGCTGTTTTCCAGTATACAGTTGATTGTGAACGTTACCATGTTTTCTTTCATTCAAATGGATAAATGATTAACTAATTGCATTTATTTTTTTAGATGTTTGAATCCGTCGTGACAGAGTATCTCGATAAAACATTGAACAAAAATTGGTCAATTCTTGGAAGCTTAGAACTTACGCGATCGAACTTCTGTTTACAATCAATGATTTCAAGGAAGATCTATATAAAGTATTACAGAGCTATAAAGAAAAATGCAATGTTCACGTAAATGCCAAAAGAAAGTGACGAAGATTCTATCTAATTTTAACTCATCATTCTCCACTGCTGAAGTGAGGCAATTTATTAATGATCTTGAATATCACGAGGAAATGTTACGTCTGCCTACACAGCTACAGTTTTGAAGGTAAGTTTTATGAAAATTCGAAACCAACTTTCACAATAGACTTATCAACAATTTTTTAGGATCAACAAGAAAATCAAAGGTTCGTTGGTCAATTAAGAAAAAAAGACATCACAAGTGAAGATTCAAAGTTGCGAAAAATAGAAAACCTGGGAGAAGCTTCCAAGCGGAAGCGTGAAGAGGAAGAAGAACAAGTGATGGTGGTAAGTGTGCAGATCTTTTTGTAGTGATAATATTTATATCTATAGGAATCAAGTGAGAAATCCCCTCTTCAAGACTTAACCGATAATCAATTTTCCGAGAATATGAAATCAATCTGTCGACATCACAATGAGCTATATTCAAATGACGAAACTTTAATTAATTTACGGCCTAATTCGAACTTTATCAAGCAACTTCCTTTCAGTATTCTGGTACCATACCTTAAGGAGCTTGATGATAGAATCGAAAATTTAATTACATCAGATGTACATGAATTCCTAACGAAGTTCTTTCATCAAAATTTGACGGGCGAAGACTGGCATATCAAGATTGATGATCTGCGCTGTCCAGATCAAAGTGATCCATTGATGGTATCAGTTGTGCGAATTTTGCGCAAAACGTTGCCATTATTGTAAGTACAATTATTTTGCCTTTTCTCCGAAGAGTGTTATACTTACAGTGTGTTTATAGCATCATCGCTTTTTCAATGGGACCACGAAAGCCTCTACTTAACTTAGTTACATTAGAAAAACCACATCTGAACTCTTGTCCATCCATGCTTGCAGGCGTGTCTTTGGTACATTTCATCAATAAGTTATGAATTTGGAGAAATTGGGTCTAAACCGCGAATGCGCTGATGGATTAGGATACTTGAATACAGCTGATAAATTCCAGCTGGTGTATGTAGAAGGGTCACGGCCAATAGCAAAGGATGATAAAGAGATCGCAGATTCCACGAAGATTTCGAATAACCTTCAAAAAATGTTCCTAAATATCGTTAAAGATAATGCCAAATGCAGATGACGATTGTCCAATGCACTTGCTGTTTTTGGTGGACAAAGCTTTCGCCTTCGAATCCATTTACAATTCTTGGACTATTGTGGTATGTCATTTATGTTTGATTTATATAATTTTTATTCACTCCACTGATCAATGATAATGCTAATCTTAGGGGAAAGCTCAGGCTCAATGAAGTAGATAATGCTAATCTTCCAAGGGACTTCACAGAGATGGATGACTTTGTATTGTTCTATGAATGCGTGATAAAGTGTGCTGTAAGTATTCAGTACTTGGATCATCATTTATTACAAACGACTTACATTAACAAATTAATCATGAATTTAGTTGTTAGCTCGGGAAGTCAAGGAAGGATTCGAGGAACCAAGGGCGCAAAAGAGGCCTTCAAGGCTCTCATACATTAATAGCCTGAGTTCAGTGGATATTCTATAACTGAAGATGCTTCACAATCAAAATAAATAATACTTTCACGCAAAACTAAAATATCGATCGGTGAAGCACACATGTAACTCATGTCTTATGAATAAACTTTATGAATAACAATCTCATCTTCGCATAATCTGCACAAAATGAATCGCAAAAGCATTTAAAGTTTTATTCTTATTCAACGAGAACCAAGTCTCGAAGATGCTCTGGAATAATTATATATGGGTCTTCGTAATACCAAACATATCTTAAAACAATCCAATTCTCTTCTCATAATTCTTTCTTGAGTTGATCCCGAGTTTTCATGCTTATTTAAGCACCCATGACCTTTGGCACAACTCCAAAGCATTAGTGTGTTTGTATTGTCATTCCGCAGAAAACATTTTCTACCACGTTCTTGTGTGCTATATCAATGCTAAGATATGGACGATCTGAACCACCTGATATGTCAACGTAAAGCGGTTCCATCTTCTCGGTCAAAGACCTCGAAACCAGAGAAAAAAGCATTTGTGATTCCGCATCATAGCATTAATATTCTCTGGTCACGAACAAAGTGAGTGGGTGGGATTGAAGCCGTTTAATTTTTTTCATTCCTACCTTACTAAACATAGTGTATATCACCTAACTTTCCGAGTCTTCTTACGCAGATTATCTTTCGTGATACCAGGAAGGTGTGGCATGATATTATATACCTAATTTCTAGCCGTTGACCCCCCCCCGTCGTTTTCATGATATCCTCGAATCTTTCTGCATAGTAATACCAACCATTTCTTACTTGGTCTTACTGTGAGTTTGTACACTTTAGAGATTCTCCGAAGTTTAACATGTGAAGAGATCCTCCGGGATTCGAAGAATGGAATGAATTCCTTTGGAATCCAGAAGATTCATCCTTGCTTCACGAGATCAACCAAATTCTCGAATTCCGCCCATAGTATTCCATCTCCGAAAATTCCGAACGCTTTCACCTGAAAAACAAATGATCGCTAGCAACCTTAATTGGTACATAGTAATTCCCCACTACCCTTGTGAAACAAGAGAATCAAGGATTCCCCCCCCCCCAACCGTCATGCGAAATTTTGCTGTCTCATATGTAGGCGCGCAAGTGCTATCGCTTCGCAATAATATTGACCAGATGGTCTGGCTTTATTAATAAATCGTAGTAAAGGCATCGAGGATATTATATATTACGCGTTATCTATATAGGTCAAAATGCTGAACTAAATTCACGAGTAGGTAATGAATGGAGACGCTTTATGCGTTCTCTACGTGTGATTTTTAGAACGATAAGCAGTGTTAACCAACAAAAACAAAAGCTTGTTCATACCAAACTTTCTGTTATCACGTCATTCCTGATGTTATTGTAATCCCTCCATCGAAATGCGGCAGTTCATGCTCTCGGCTCTCCCTATCCACGATAAGTTCACTTTGAAATCTTGTCGACGAATAAATGCATGGTAGTGTGTTCCTTTACTTACCAAATATACGACTCACATGTTCGTAAAAACATTCACAAAGTCTTGTCTTTAAACATGCCAGAGTTGCCATCTCTCAGATTACCGTCCACTTCAATTTGTTGATAGATGGTGGTAGCTCAAACACTAAAAAAATGTCTATATAATTCCTCCTGATGTGTTACCTTTAGTCACTTATCTGAGATTCCTCCATATAATCACGCCCTCGGGTGACTATAATGGTGGAGAAGTGTGATTATATGGGGAGTGAACGAAATGCGGTTGTTCATTAATGACTGCAAGTAACATCAATTGGGACAATGTTAACAATTTACGTACTTATTACCAATAAAGTAATTTATAAATGCATTACATAAAATAGGTTCATATTACGTATCGTTATTATTTGATACCATTGATTGTGCGTAGAAAAAATGCTATTCAATATAGCCCCTTATTGGTACGACGCGACGCGAAACTAGCGATGAATATGTATATAAAGTAGAATAGCAAGCTTCCTCTCTCTCTCAGCAAATATCTTGTGCTTTATTTGTTTCTTTGACAACACGACTCTATATAATAAAAATGAAATCAAATAAAAAATTTCACAGTTCATGGGTAACTCATGCTATTCTCCTTCTTTCGCTCTTTACTCTTCTCTTCTATATAACTCTTGTGATCCCCCAAGCCCCTGATACCTCGGGTTGTCCAGTAGAAAAATGTCCTTACTATGAAAAATTTAAAGCCGGCGAAGTGTCTGGTATCGATTGGTCCTCTTCAAAATGTCCATTGGCCGGTAAATGCCCTTACTATGAAGAACTAAAGAAACGCGCGTTAACCGATGGTGGTAAACTTGACCTCTCAAGTGATAATAATAATGATACCGGTTGTCCATATGTTAAAAAATGTCCCCATTTCAAAACTAAAGATGGTAAGGTTGATTGCGGTGAAGATTGCTTAAAAGAGTATTATAAGGCACATGGACATGGTGAAGGAAAAGGTGATTTATCGAAGTGTCCATATTTGAGTAAAATGGGAAAGGATGATCAAGATATTAAGTGTCCATATTTGGAAAAATTGAAGGATACAGAGGAAACTATTAATAGAGAAGAATTATAAATAGATTAAAGAATGTTGATGTAAATTCTAATATTTATTGTTATGTAAAGATCTTGAGTGTATACTATTCTCTTTTATTATTGGTTAGAAATAATAGTGATGTTGCATTAAAATCGCGTTTCTCACCTTTCACCCATTTACTTGAAATCGAAATTGTTAAAACCTAAATGTCAATCACATCAGTAAACACGAGCTTATTTTCTGGTTTGGCACATACGCTACCTTCAAACCAGCTAGCAAACTTAATTCCACAAAAAACGAATAATAAAAGTGGAGAATGGATGCAGGCGCAAAAGGAGGTTGAAAATAGGGTTACGAGCGCTAATCAACGTGTTAGTTATTATCAATGGCAAAATCAAAAACTTGACTTAGTAGCTGGTAAGAGTAATGCAACAACCCAAAGTGGTGTGAATGCGGTTCCTATAGCTACCGGTTTAGTTACTACTGCTACACGACGCGATAAAATTTCTATAAAACAACGTACTAGGAGAACACCAGGTGCTTGTTTCTTTTTTTTCATTCCCTATTAGTTTATATATATTGATTTCACTTTTGTTTATTTTTTCATAACTTAGCGAGTTCAAGGTAAATTTTAGTTTTGTAATCAGAATTAATTAATTTAGAACCGTATGATAATACCAAATTACTCGCTCATTCATAAAAATTTACAGTAAGCTTCCAAAAAAGAAAAAACAAAAAAGAGAACGGGAAGAGGAAGAGGAGGAGGACATTGAAGAAGGAGCAATTGAGGTGGAGGAAGACGAGGATAGTGACTGGGAAGAAACTATAAGGACGCGAAAATCGGCCACTAAAAAAAAGTCAAAGCAAAAGTCTGCAAGTATTGTTCTATATTCTCAGTAAAATGATCGTAGATACAGAATCATTAGCTCTTTTATTAAAGGGAGAAAATTTTCACAAAGAATACCAAGAAAAAAAGACGGCGAAACACGGATAAATACGAGGATAAAAATGCTGAAGATGCGTCCAAAATTAAGCCAAAAGATCAAATACCTTACAACACATTTATGAGTATGATTGATGGCTATGCAAGACCATTCCAAGAAGAGAATCATCAATTCTTAATAAATAAAATGGTAATTATTGCATAGTGAGTGTCTGGCTGTTTATTCATTAAATTAATGTTTTTTTTTTGATCGCTAGGCCGAAGCAGAAGATCCAAAGGCATATGAAATTCCACCACTAGGGAAATGTTGGGAAGATGCACGAGAATCTAATAGTGATCGAGTATATCAATCAGAAGATATAGTAGATCTGGATGCCTTAGGTTTGGGTAAGATTTCACATGGACCCTTGACTAATCAGTTATTTAGTGCTCTCATGACGGAAAGTACAGAATTCGACATCTCGAAATTTGGAAATGGCAAAGACAAAGAAGTCGACAGAAGTCAAGGAGAGAGTGAACACATCACTCCATCAAATCCAACAGCAACTGATGTTCTTGATGAGAGACTCAAATTAGAACTTCAATATGTTGGATTATTAGATAAAGATGAGGATCTCAGTTTGCTGGTAATAAACAATCTCATAATCTTGATTATATATATCATCTTCAATAATACACTTAGCACGCTATTTTTTGGTTAATTAGAATGAAATATCGTCGTTTACTTCAGCAGCTCAAAATGAAAAAGACGATGACGAAGTTAAAAATCGGCTTATTGAGTTGCAAGAATCTTTGAAAGTACAAAGCAAAATCAACGTCAATCGAATGTCCAAGATTATGCCCAAATTACAAAGACATATTGCGTATAATCAATTCACTGATTTCATAGATCAACTTGATAAGCAAATTGAAGAAGGCTACTCGACGCGCTATGCAAGTAGACTGACTTGCTTTTACAGACTAATTAATTAATTCATATGATTCATATTGACGCACTTCGTAACGATTTTTTAGAATCTTACAAAAACTTCAAAAAAGAAAAAACCAATCAACACTCAAAATCTCGAATCAAATATTACATGCCGTCGAAAGTACACAGAAAAAATCGGTCGGCTGTTTAAACCCGAGGAATTTATGGCACCAAACGAATCGATTTTTGAAGAAATTGAAGAAATGGTTTAAGTATTATCTCGAGAAATAATGTACATCCAATGAATCAGTCATTGGGAATATGTACCAAAAATACTGCATGTATTTGTCACACATTTCTCATTTATAATAATATATATACACACACACATCATTATCATCAAACAAATTAAATATATAGATAAATGAGCATTCTATTATATAGCTAATAAATGAAAAGGATCAAACAATAAGAACGTTAATATGAAAATAAACCATCGATTAGATTACAGAATTGTCCAATGTTAAATCTTCATCTTCCTCCTCAATTTCGTGAAGATCTCTTCCGTCAGAAAGAGGAGTTTGATCAATAATTGCCTTATAACCTTCCAGATCTGCGTCTTTTGTCATCAATGTTTGTGGTTGTATAGGCAACAATGCAATATATGCGATGAATATGAAATAAACAATAGCCCAGAAATAGCCGAGTACTTTGTTTTCGAGTTCTTCGAGATACACGAAAAATAGATACATGTTGAAACACATTATAATGATTGCTAGACACCAAGTAACGAGTTTCCAAAAGCGATGATTACTGAATGTGTTACCCATAACTAAATTTGAACTGGTTAGTTTGAGAATCGGCAATAGAGCGGTGGGAAGACAGAGGCTTTGGAGAACATTAAGAAGTTCACCCATGGTATCAAAATGATCCACCTTAAAGATTCATTTTGGATAACAAACATGAGTTAATAAATCCAAATAACATGATCCGATATAATGTTATCTTACCGCAAAGATTGCCACTAACATGGACGGTATTAAAGCAATAGAACGCGTTATAGCAACACGATGCCAAGCTTTTTTGAAAATTTTCCCAAAGAATCCTTCCATCACATATTGGCCTGCCAATGTTCCTGTCATAGTTGAGCTTTGTCCAGCGGCCAATAGACCCAAAGCCCAAAGATACTTAGCTCCATTTCCTAAAGTCTTATATAATACATCTGCAGCGTCGAAAAGTCCAGGCATATTTGTTATTTCACCAGGAACGAAAAATACCGAAGCAAATACTACGACGATGGCCAAATTGATCAGATAAGAGCAGAACAAGGCAAAAGCACTCTCAATACCAAAATAGAAATTTGCTTCTTTGAGTTTCTCTATCGTAACTGGCTCTCTTTTACGCGTCATTACTGAAAAATATATTACATAATTAGTGGATAATAAAGGAGACGAGAGGTATTATTTATTCATATATTTACCTAAAGCTGAATGAAGATATAGATTATGGGGCATAATCACTGAAAATATTCAAATAGAATAAATAAAAAATTATATAAAATTAAGAAGTCGTAAATATAATCATGTAATAGTCATCATACCAGCACCAATTAACGCGACTGCCTGCACAACAGCATTACTTGGAACCGTTGGTATTAGTATTCCTTTAGCAATTTCCCCAGAATCTGGACGACTCATAAACATTTCTATCCAAAAACATCCAGCCATCGTAGCAATCAAAACTATAAAGAGTGCCTCGAGTTTTCTCACACCATAATTCTGGAGTAACATAAAAGTAAATGTGTCCATAGTAGTTAACAAAGTTCCCACCCATAAAGGTAAATTGAAAAGAATTCTCAATGCTATAGCTGTTCCAATAATTTCCTGGATATCTGAACCAATGATGGCGAGCTCCGTTATTATGTAAAGTGCAATCGATACTAAACGTGGGTAATTATTTCGAATCAATTGTGCGAGATGTTGACCTGTGACCACGCCTGCTCTAGACGATAAACATTGAATCAAAAGACCGGCAATGTGTGCGTAAAGCAACAGCCACAGCTATAAGATGTATAAGATAAAGTTTACTATTAGTGAATCGATACAACTCTGTAAAGCAAGATTATTACTACATACCAATGCATAACCAGCAGTTGCGCCTGTTTGAAGATCTGCCTCCAAATTTCCTGGATCTATATATGCTATGCTCATCAAAAATCCTAAAAAACCAGTTTATTAAATATAAAATCGAATTCTTTGCATCGAAATGATAGCATTTTGTGTAAAATATATTTTTTATACTAAGAAAGCATTATTATTATTATTATTATTATTATTATCGTTATTACTATTACTATTATCATCATTATTATTATTATCATCATAATCATCATTATTATCATTATTCTTTAAATTTGCTACAGTGTAGTCTTATTCTACGTGTGAAGACTTATTATTATTCATGTGGTAATATAATAGAGAATTGCTCTTTTGTTTTATATATAAATTGACGTCAGAGGTCACTTAACAAATTGAATGTTTTCGGATTTACTTAATAAAGAAAAAATGAATACCTGGTCCTGTGTACTTCCATAATTTATGCCAAGAGAAGCCTTTTTCAACTTCTCCGGTTTCAATCTCGTCCACAATAAGTTTATCACCCAGGTTCATTAAGTTATTTGTCTGGACTTGCAAGTCAAGGTCTGTAGTTTTCTGTACATCTTGTAAAATGTCACTTTGCGGAAATAGTGGTTGGGTTTCGCACATTATAGTTGCTGTCCAAGTTGCAAATATAAATGTTGCTCAAGTTGTAAATGTTTTCGTTTTGTGTCTTAATCTCAAATACTGTTGTATTCGTTGTTTTACTGTTACTTTTATTTTATTATTATTTTTATTTTTAATACTAAATTTTTATTTTATTAGGGTATTCGAGTTCTTGGAGAAAGAGAAACTTTTCCCTCTTGACTCATGGTTTAGTTTTCGATTCATGTAGAAATTGTTCATGATTTATTTAGTGATCAACCTTTCACACTCTTTTAGGCACCCGAGTTTTCCCAGTACCCATATTGATATTGATATCAAGGAAAACGAAAACGGAAATTTGTTGCTGATGATGGCTAGTTTCAAGACATTTAATAATTATTAGCTCGTGTCAATAGCAATTTTCCTCCGATTAACATGAAATAAATAGAATTTCGAAATATAATCTCCTCTACAGCCATATGAATTGTTTTTGTCATAGCAGCACAAACTGCAAAAAAGGATAATCAGATTTGTTAAAGTGAATCAGATAAAAAATGACTCAGCGTTAATGTTAAACAAATATGACGAATAAATCAGATAATTCTTGGTATACAATTTTGCTTTGTTACACTTATATAAAAAATATGTGCATAGATTTTATTTGGTGAAGATAAAGAAATTAGCCGTGATATAAAATGCATCAAGCAAAGTTGATTGGTCAATAATATTTTTTATCCCGAATATGCTTAATAATTTAATAAATCAGCTGATGCACATTTTTTGTCTTGTTCTTAATGAATCAGGTTTATCATTATATGTCAACACAATGAATTCACTATTATGGAATAGATAGCGATTGACAGATGATAAATTATGTGACTCGTGACTTATGATTTCTAGTTTTATTAAATTAGTATCATATGTACACCACTAATGAGGTCGTTAAGAAATGGAAGCGAGCAGACGTTCCTGAATATTTGAAGTCCAAACAAGATGAGATGGATCTTGACGACGAAGATATAAAGCTAATAAGGTCGCCGGCCAAGTTTTCATTAGCTTGTCAGAAGAAAAGCTTTTAGTCCCTCCATATAACCTTCTCGGTTCAGCCGGAGCCATAGCACTTTTGATCAAGGCACTTAATGGCGAAGTGCAAGGAAAGATGCACGGTCGCATTTTAATCTCCCAAACATTGTTTTTCTCGTTCGCCTTACATCCTCATCTCTAATATCGGCATCTCTCCAAGAACCAGAAAGTCGGAAGATGATTTACAAACCGCCGAAGCTATCGAAAGACGTGTATAACTACCTCTGGGCTCCCCCGTTATTACAGTAAAGAAATATATTATTATTAGTAAGATCCTTCTTGTTTGTAAAGTATATGTCTTCATTTTTTATATTCTGGCAGAACTTTGGGACTGTCACTACACTAATGGCCAAGCCTCAATGAGTATTAATGTCAGCAAAGATCGTGTAGATCATTCTTTTAAAAAGGAAATTGAGGTTTTACGAAAGCTGTTTGCAGACGAACATCCCGCTTAGCTACGTCTTACACAACTGGAAAGCCAACTGAAGGTGATGTATCGAGTAAGAAGAAATACGAATATCTATGCAGGTCTTGTGCTTGTTGTGGCGAGCGAGCTGGCGCTTGGGCGGGAAATTCTCGTTTATGAGTCAAGGACATAAAGTTTAGGCTCTTCCAGAGGGGATATCGCGTTTAGTTAATACTTTAGTACAGAAAAGGCGGTGTGCTTGTGAGCGAAATGCGTCTTCGTGGATGGGGTGCGTCCTCATCTAACTAAATTATAACATTCCGGGTTGTTTCTTCTTTATAGGTTGTTGTGCTTTGACATGTTCTAGTTGTTTTTTGTATTGATTAATTAAGCTACAATCTTGATTATCTCAGATGCGTCAGTCAGCAAGAATTATAAAGAAAGCAACTAGAAAACGAGTAGCCAATGCAACTTACCAAAAGAGCGACTATAAAGAAAGAACTAGAAATTGTGAAGGTCAGAGTTTTTTTTATTTTGAAATATTTTTAGCAGCTATATGATAGCTTAAATATTCCAGGATTCTACAACTGTCGGTGGATATCACCGGATCAATAAACATTACGACATTTTTCAAGAAGCAAGTACACAATTGGTTAAGCGTAAGTTATTGGCCGATAATGACTGATCACATTTTTAAAAATGAAGAAAGTGTGTGAAAAAAAGTTCCAGAGGAAGTAGCTGTAAGACGTAAAATGGAAAGTGTTGCATCTGCGGATCATGAAAAAGCAGATGATTTGTGTCTTAAAACAATCCAGTTTTCTTCGCGTAATTCTTTCTTTAGTTAATCCCGAGCTTGCTGTTTGATAAAATTATTCGGGTCTCCTCTACGAAAGAATTCGATATATTTTTCGTGTTGTTCCCCTTGTACTTCGATCGCGAAACCATATTCTGGATAAAATATATCGAGTTGTAGTCCTCAAGGGTATTCAGATGTTTTTAAGAAATCTGGCTAGCGATTTTTTGATGGAGGCCCAAGATATTTTGCTACAATTTCACGGCATAAATTTTCACGTTTGTATTTACAAAATGGACACCACATATCTCTGGATTTTATATTCCAAAATGGTGCATTCCATAAATGGCCTTCAGAACAGCACCATAACAAGTCTGAGCAACAATTAATATACTCTTTAGAAAGGCATTTCCCATTTAGGCTAAAAGCAATTTGTTTAACGACTTTAATAGTATACCGAACATTGTATAAAAGTTGCAAACCACTTATTAGTATCACAAATTTTATATTCGGTTGAAAGATATTTGCTCTTTGATACAGCATCATAATAAATTAGTATATCAATTTTTATATTCGGTTGAAAGATATTTGCCCTTTGATATAGCATCATAATAAATTAGATATGTAATAAAAAAATAATGGCATCAATTAATTTATTACTCATTACATTAATAAATCTTCATTAAAAGATTCCACTTTTTCTTTATCTTTCAAAGACGACGATAATAATAGTTCATCCCAGATAACTTTTTGCGTACTCGAATTACCAGTAATTATATTTGATAATGCTTGTGTACCTGATTTTGTTATATTCAATAATAGCGCTTTTGTATATAGATCGAGAAAGATAATTATTAATTTTAAAGAGATTTTCATTGGGAAAATAACAGAAGTAAGATATGTTGCACACTTTGAGTATCACAATTTTTATATTTGGTTGAAAAACTCTCCATTTCTATTATATACTATTTGTTTTAATACAGCACCATAATAAAGATGATCCATTATTACAATTTAGTATTTCTTATTCAAATAATTATTCTAATGAACACTCAAATAATTATTTCAAATGAAGAAATCTGAAAATCATTACCTGATGATATTATCAATGATACAATAAAAAAAAAGAAAAGAGCTGAAAAAATATATGATCTATTTGATAGTATTAACAAAGTAAAAATAAGAAATATAAAATTATTTATTATATCATCTATTTCAAATTTAAGTCAGGATAATATAAATTATATAATTGTTAAAATTTTGAAAAGAGATGATAAAATTTGATTGCATCTTATTATTGTACCTTATTACTTATATTTAATTTTCCAAAATTCATATATAATATGCAAAAATAGGTTTGTAAAATATAAAATTATATATTATTATTAAAGTTAATAAATGTTATATTAATTATATTATGATTATAAATAGCTAATAAATTTTTATACCTAATATTTTTACATATATAATCATAGATTCTTATCTATATAATAAAAATTGTAAAGTAAATATTCTTTTTTAAAATAAATTATATAGAATTTTTATAATTTATTCCTTGTATAAATGTCTAATTTGATTAATTTTTTGATTTTGTATTATCTTAATTTTATCAAAATATCCTAGTCATAATGAAAAAAATATCTAAATACATGATTTATGATTCATATGAAATATCTGAACAGATTATTGATATATAAACATATAACTGAATTACAAACAGATTATTTCTGAAAGACTGAAGTTAATCTTAAAAAATTATTTTTAAATGACTAAATAATCAAAATCAATCTTAAAAAAATCAGATTATTGATAAAAACTAAAGTTAATCTTAAAAAAAAATATAGCAAATTCTGTATTATTTTAATTTTAAATGCTCAGGAACTTTTATTAAAATAAATAAAAAATATAGAATATAAATAAAATAAATTAAAAAAATTCAAATAAAATAGTAAATTCTGAAGCAAAGTTCTCTTATCCAAGATATTGATTTTGTATTATTCTCAAATATATTAAAAAATTATAAAAACTTAATATCTTTATAAATTCAAATTATTAAATTCAAATTATTAAATAAAAAATATACAATATCAAATTTCTAAACAATTTAATTTATTAATTAATTTTTATTATAATATAATAATTAATATATTTGAAAACAATTCTATAAAGAAACTTGAAATAAAGATATATATTGATTGTAAAATTATAAAAAAAAGAATTAAATTCTGTTATTTCAGCTTTAATAACTTATAATATGAATATATTATCTGTAATAATTGCTTTACAAGAAAGAAAAATAAATATAAGATTATAGATAATACTATATCAAAAGATAAAAATTTAGAAATGATCTATAATAAATTGAATCTTAATAATTTGCTTATTTCTTTTCAAAGTATTACAAATATTTTCCATAATTTTTTAAATTTGGAAGAGCCATTTGCATCAGATTATGTTCAAGATGACTTATGTAAAAATAATCATAATACAATTATATATAATTTAAATGAAGTATACAAAATGATTTCAAATAAATTTACACAAGCTAAAGTAATCAATAAATCAGTAAAATTTATCTTTGAAATTGAATTGAATTTTGAACTTTTCAAAATGCTTTCTTTAAATTATCAAAATATTGAGAATTTAATTATAATTAGAAAAAATTTAAAGAAATTACTAGTATAATTATTATACTAATAGAATTTGATTTTACTTATTATTAGAAAATATATAAATTATAATTAAATTCCAAGAAAAAAGAATATATAGATTGTTATATAATATATCTTGATTATATAATATAAAATAATTATACATAACAAAGATTTGAAAGCTAATTAGTGAAAAGAAAAAGTAAAGTCTGCACTCCTATAAAGAAATATAATTATACAAAAAGTATTAAACTCTTTATAGATTTAAAAAAAAATAGATTATTCTTCAAGTTGATTATTAAGTATTATATGAGTATTCAATATATTAGTATATTGAGTTTTCTAATAAAGCAAAAGAATGAATCAAGAATAATATAATATTAAATTTGTAAAATACAGAGATATATTAGTAATTCTATAAGAAAATAATCATTGTTTTTGATATATATACAAAGAACAAGTATATTACTGGATCATTATATATAAGAAGAAATTATATATAATAAATAAAAAAAATTAATTTTTATTAGTAAAAATGTTTCTTAAATAGTTTGAATATAAAAAAAAACTTCAAAATTCTTTATAATTGAAAAATAATTATATTCAAGCTATGGGATTTTTTATTTCTCTGGTTAAAATTATTAATTTCATAAATATAACTAAAATTATTATTAATTTAATATTTAAAATCAATCAAGAATAATTTGAATTTTTTGTAGTAAATATGAATTATGATAGATATAATATATTAATTATATACTTATACTTTTGTACTTATAATAATACTTGAAAAACTTTAAATAATTCAAAAAATGAAATAAAAATATATGTCAAAATATTATAAATATTCTTTATTAGACTTTAATAAAAGAGATTAAAATCAATTTTTGATATCGAGAATATGTTATTGATTGAAAGTTAAAAGAGAAAAAATACAAATAAAAATTTATATAACAATAAAAACTTCATATACTTATCAAAAATTTAATTTTATTGATCTGTTATGAATTTCAAGAACTAATACTAATTTGATTTGTTTAGATAGTATTATGAAAGAACTTTTAAACATAATTAAAAAGCATGCTAATATATATTCTCTTATCTCACTTTCAAAAAATACTTTTTAAATCTAAAAAAATATATCATTATTGTATTAAAAAAATATATTAGTTCTATCATTCACAAGGTCTTGTGAGATTATGGAATTATTTGTGAATAAATTGATATAATGAAAATAATTGGTTGAAAACTTTTTGCATGCTCTTTATATATATTAGCAATATCTTTAGCTTGTACAATAATAATTACAAAAGTTATTGATGAGTTTTAAAATATAATTATAAACAAAATTATAACAGATCACATTTGGATCAACTCACCTATATTATTGCTAAACAACTTGTATTTGATTTCAAGCTCAAATTAATCTATTTTAATAATAATTGTGAGTTTTTATTATGATGACAATTATTTAGAAAAGATTGAACTAAATTAGTAATGATAAAAATTGAGTTCAAAATGGAGCAAAAATATCATATTGATATAGATAACTGGATTTGCTCTTGTCCATATATCTTAAAAGCTAATATCTTCTTTGTAAGCATTTTGTTATCAAAAAGAATAATAATTAATTTTTATTCACATTTCTAGAAACAGTTCGATGACACAATTATCCTTTGATAAAGATAAATTATCAGTTATTGATTCAAAGAATAATTCTTGGACAAGTACTCCAGTACCTGATATTAATCTAATTGAAGAAAGTAGTAGCTTAATAAGTTATCAAAATAATACTATACAAAAATCAATAAGAGACAAACAAAGATAACTTGAAGAGTATAAGAAACTATTTAATAATGCATTAGTCTTATATGAATGAGAGCTAGACAATGATAATTTCTGTAAGAATTTTAATGCATTGGTAAAGCCACTCAAAAGCTGTTGATGAATGTCAAGAGATATTGCAAGTCCGTAACCAACAAAGTACATGGGGAATGAGAAGTGAAAAGCTTGCTTTTTACTTGTGTTGAGTATAGTATTTTTTTATATTTAGAAAATAGTGTATAATGTAAAAAGGGATTGGAAAATATGTAAAGGAGAATAATATAAAAGGGGAATTGGGAAATAATGTAAAAGAAATGGAATAATAATAATAAACTTTGTTGACATCACATTTGGTCATCGAGCCTATACATCGGTAACTTGCCCGTACATTTTTACGTGGATCCTCCTGCCCGGACATTTCACGTGAATCATAAATCACGTGTTCGGACATTTTTCTTCGCCATGGCTAGGTTACTAATTTTATCAACAGAGTTTTTTCTCATATATATATACCTGCCAACAAAATTTTTAAAAAACCAATTTTTCCAGAGTTTTAATTTTCCTGCGATATTAGGAATATTGAAAAAAAAGATGTCCAACGAAGATAAAAGCAAGCTTACAAAGTTTACAGAACGCCCGAGTACCACAAACTCCATAATAAAAATGTGGGTTCTTCTCGAGGGTGAACCGGATCCTGTAAAGTTGGAAGCTGACATATCTCAGGTTGCGGACTTGAACGATTTCAAGGATATTCTTAGGGACGAGTTTGAAGAATTAGAAGGTGTCCAAAAACAGAAAATCATATTTTTAGATAACAAAAACACACCCCTAAGACCGGGAACTAACCTCGAATCCCTGGCTGACAATTCAACAGACATAAACTCACTTATTGTTCGTTACCCACTTTCGGATGCAAACAGTAAATGAAGTTTTATTTTCTTGCTTTGTTTTTTCTACTTAAAATAAGTACTGATTAGTTTCCATTCAATTGCAGTTGTGGTGAATTTTACGTATGTACATAAACAGGGTAAATGTAAGATACAACATACAACTGGTTCCTTAAGTTCGTTACGAGAAGCCGTCGTAGAAAGATTCAATGAGTTACAAACAGGAGAATTTTATTTTTTCAATGATGAAACAAAAGATGAAATCCGGAACGAGTACCACTTTAATGACTTAGTATCTCAAACCGAACTAAATAGCAACAACTATAATCTTAAATTAAAAATCAAAGTCGAGGGAAAAAAGTCTTATAGCGATTGGGAACTAAAAGACGTGTTTAAGGAAATATTACAAAAGAACTATAAATCACTTAGTGGAATGCCAAGATTTAACTTAAATGATCTTCCTTCATTAGAGCACCCATTTACTGAAGACGAATTAAAAGGCTTTGTTTCTGAACTTCAAAAATCACTTAATTCACTCAAGTACGAATTCATCAACAAGACGACAGCTCGTGAATATATTTCTACCTTCATAATAACTGCGGTTTGCCATATTCAAGATCACATAAACGATTCAACACAGTTATGCGAGGAAATAGACTTGGATGGAAGTCATGGGTATGGTATTGTCGACTACATGGTGATTATCGTTAAAATTTTGGTGCTGTTATGTGAAGCAAAAGCAGAAAATATGAACAAGGGAACCGCTCAGGTTCTCGTGCAAATGCACAGCGCAATAGAAGAACAATTGAATAAACGCAAACGGGGCCAAATGGAACATGCGATGTTCGGAATAGTTACAACTGGAAAATTATGGCGATTTGTCCGTTGGACTGGATCATTGGAAGACCCGACGGTTCATATTTCTGAAGAATACACTTGCAATTTTAAGGGTAATATGGAACCCGAAAAAGAAGTGTTGACGTATATTGCCCAGATATTACAAGCCCAAGCTAAGGCATTTGATAATAATGATAAAGACAGTGGCCATCCTTCAAAACGCCAATGTACTGATCAAAATAAGTGATAGATGAAAGAATTTTCCGACATGTATTTCATTTCTACATGTATTATTTTTTTGCATTGATCGTAAAAAAAGTATCTGTGCTTAGCCCAGTAATATATGAAAATAATAAAGATTTTACCTAAATTGGAATTTATTTTTTTAACCGTGTGTATGAGTGGCATTGAAAAATAAAAAATGTGTATGTTATTATATTTAGATACAAAGCATCCTTGATCATGGATGAATAAAATGAGATAAGATATATAATCGTGTTCACTTTTGCGGAATTTTATTATATCTGGATTTTAACTCTCAACCATGATTATACAGGTAACATAGAGCAACCCATGTGGTCATAATTACAGACGAAAAAATAGTTTATCGTTATATACATATAAAATTTTATTTCGAGTGTGAATCCGCATGCATTGTTATATGTGATCATAATTATTAACCGATTTAGCAGAGTTGAGATTTACTTATTAACTGCACTGATATATGTGCTGAGATACGAGGACCACTAACCAATCATTTATGCCGTTATCTCAATTCCTTTTGTGCGTTCGGGGGAAAACAAACAATTAATATAATATGATCCTTCTTTATATCCACCCGATATGGATTCCCGATGTTCTTGATTACACGCTGGGCATAATGATGAAGTAGTGAATTTATAGGTACGGTACCAGAATATTTATTACTATGATGCAAAGATAAATAAGGAAACCGATCTGATACCATTTTGATAACGATAATGGGAGAGCGATCACGAGTCATATACTCTGGGATTTGCTCATTCTTTGCTAAAACTTTTTTAGGCACTACACTTACCTCAGTATCTGGTAAAGTTTTCTTGGCTTTCTTACTTACCTTAGTGCTTGTTAAATCGTTTGAGCTAGATGGTTCAGTCATGTGTGCGTTCTTTTTCAGAACGGAGATTATTTTTTTGGGATCGTTACCATTGGTAACGGTTTTTGAATTCTCATAATCTTTTAACATAATTTATGATATTTTGAATTTGAACATTGGTTAATCTTGAAATATCGCTTGCGCTACAAGTTACTAGCTTAATTTTATCTTTTCCGATACCATTTCTCCAAATAATTTAAGGAATTTTTAGCTCTATTAGTTCGAATTCGCAAATTACCTGAAGTAACATTAGGTAGATATTTTAGCAACTAATCAAAGCCAAACCAAACAATCAACTAACTTTCACTAATAACATAATCATCATACGAGACATTCTCTTAGGCATCAGCAAAATTCAAATTAAAAAAAGCAATAGCAAAATTCGTATGATCACAAAAGAAAAGTGAAAATACACTATAATCAGATTTACATCAGAAAATGATGCACTATTAGCAACAAATAAATGGTTCATTCTTCTGGAAAATAACAAAATTCAGATTCTTTCTTTTACCAAATAACAAAACACTATAATAATATATAACAGATACAGAGCCAAACTAGTAAATTTCCCATAAAGAATCATTATCTACAAACTTGACAACATTCTAAATGAAATAAAGGCAAAATTCTATTTCATTTCATGATCACCTGTAAAATATCAGCATTAACATTTCATTTGGATTATATTTGAAGCAGCAGGTGAAGCAGCAGGTGAAACAGCAGGTGAAATAACAGGTGAAACAACAGGTGAAACAGCAGATAAAAGAACAGATAGCGTAGATAAAGCAGCAGGTGTAGGAGAAGATAGAGTTGATTGTTAGAATTTTGATCCTATTGAAGTAAAATTAAGAAATTTAATTAAGAAATTCTTATAATCTTTGCAGTTGCAAAAAAATTTTAAAAGATTTTGCCCATTTTTCATGATCATACGACTGAATAGATCTTTTGTTTGATTAGAAATTTGCATTTCTAGTTGTTCTGTGTTGAATGACATTATATCAGTTGATTTTGAAGAATCATCTTTGGAGAATTTTTTAGATTGTCTTAATAATCTATAAAAATAATTATTAAAAAATAATAGTAGTAAATAAAAAAAATATAATAGTAAATAAAAAAGAAATATAATAGTGAATAAAAAAGAAATATAGTAATAAATAAAAAAGGAATATAGTAGTGAATAAAAAAGGAATGTAGTATAAATGAAATAATAAAAAAATAGAAAAACAGCTTGTTATTTATATAACAGATTGCTATATCTATTATACTTTATTAGACTGTAAAAAAATTTGTGCTATATTTTATTTGTTCTTTATTAGAAATTATATTTTCTTCTTTAATTATTTCTTCAATTATTGGATCTTCTTCTTCAATTAATTCCAAAATTATAATCAATTTTCTTTTATCCATTTTGACAGATAGTTCAGATTGTACACAATCATCACATTTTTCATTATTACAAGGAATTAGACATTCTTGACAAAGTTTGACATTGATATGTTCTAGGTAAACAAGTTGTTGTCTTCTAATAGGACTTAATTATTGATATATGGATTGAAAGATTTCAGTTGCAGAGGCTTTTACAGGATCTTTATATTCAGTTTCATTTTCAAAGTTTTCTTCTATCATGAATCATGATAAGATTGCTTTGCCAATTTTATCACATTCTTTATAAACTTCTAATAGTGATCCTCATTCTCTAAGTTTGTTAATTGTTCTATTGTTTCTTCTCCATCCTTCATAATTAAACCAAAAGATACATTGATGTTCATAGGTGCAAAAGTATCTTTTCTCATAGCTTCTAGTGATATACATGTTTCTAGCTTCATCATGGTCTCTACATTGTGAACAGGCTGGAAGATTTAATCATTTTTCACAAATATATTTGTCACAAGCAATTGATTTTTCTCCATTTATTCGAAAATATGCTCCAGTATAATATTTATCGACAAATTTTTCACACTCTAAGCATTGTTCGATTTGGGTGATTGGATAAATATGATATAGAGCAGATTCAAAAGTGTCAAAGCTTTCTTTTACTTGATTATTAGTAAAGAGTTTTCTTTCAACTTCAGCAACCCAGTCTTCAGGCATTTTAAGTTCTGCTTGATATGGTTTATGAGTTTTAATTATAATCCAGTCAGCAAGATCATCATAACATTGACAGCATTTTTGTTCAGAGATGTAAAGGTATTTTTGACATCAGCATTTCTTGTCAGATCCTCTCCAATCAAGAGATCATCTACTATTCCATCTGCATTCTTGTTGAAATTTTTCGTTAAGTCGTTGAGTATCTTTTCAAGTGAATTTCTTCTATCTGACTTTAATTCCTTCTTAATATGCTTGTACTTTATTAATCTTCTTGATACTATATATAATTTGAAGTGACATTTCTTTAAGATCAACATATTTGAGATCTCTTTTGTGAGTTTCAACAGAAGTCCAGGTTTCTTCAGTGATAATTTTAATATTGTCATCATCTTGAGTTTCTTGTTGTCTAGGCATTACTGTATTTCAATCATCATGTTGCAACATGAGAAATGTTTTCTTTTCCAAGTGTTGTTTTTTGTATTTATCTTCAGAGTCTTCTTCCTCTGAATCATCTTCTTTAGAGCTTGATTCTTCAAATATAGAATTTCCTCTATCACCATGGATAAATTTAATTGGAACTTTTCCTTTTCTTTCATTAAACTCGAAAGTGAGAAGTCCTT